>JBBGZY010002601.1:0-225000 GCA_037952925.1 Lithobates clamitans
ACAAGACTGCTATACTGGATACTGCTGATGAGAAAAGGTATTTAGCAGTTTATATTTACTAAAATATTGTCATTTCCATGTTCTGTTTACTGTGGGAGAGACCAGATATAGTGAATGCAGGGTCCGGGGTTTAGTAACACTTCAAAGTCCTAGTATCTCCAGCTAGTCTGGTGACATTATGCTTTTCTTTTCTTCAACAGCGGCAGAGCACATTTTATGGCACACAATAACAAGCGTTGCTTTAGGGGCTTGTTCCGGCTTGCGATAGGGGGGGGGCATTAAAAACACATGGCTGAGCCAAGATTTTAGTGCGCCCCCCCCGCCCTTCCGAATCGCCCACCACTAAAATGACAGCAGAGGTGTTCATATGCTTTGCTTCATGCATGCAGCAAAAATTGTTGCAGTAGCACCACATTCATTGGGGATACGCCACATATGCAAGGCAAGAGCTTGTGGCCCATTGGTACATTATTAAAACAAGTGGTGAGGAGGTATTGAACCCCCCCCCCCCCCCTCGCCGCCTGCCAAATGGCTCCAAAAAGCGATCTGTAAGCGGATGGATTTTCAGAGAAGCAGCAATTTAGCCGCATGTCTAAGCTTTGCCTTTGAGAGACCATTGCAATGAATGGGCTCATAACACACGCTTAACCACCTGCCGACCACCTGCGGCAAGGTGGCCCGGCTGCGCAAATCGCCATAGGTGTACGTCGGCCCCTCGGCAGTGCCGGCGTGCCGTCCTAGCGCATTGCATTTGCCCAAAGCATGGGTCTGAATGAGCCCTAAAGGAAGATGGAGTCCAGCTTTACCATACAAATGGGGTCTCCCGAGGCCGCTACGACCTGCACTGTGTACAGACGGCAATTACTCCCAGAGCTTCCCTGGACTGATAGACCAACCTGCCATCTCATCTAATTACATTTTACGGGGGACATTGGAGTATTCTGTTCTCTGAAAAGGTGGAGATTGACTGTAACATCATTTCACCACGGATGGTCGCAGGCCATGCAGAGACGCATAACTATGAGCGGCGACCTAAAGCGATTATTTTATCTTTTCTGCAATGCAAATAGCGGTGAGTTATGGGATCGCTGATTCAGAAAGCCAGGCTCATGTTTAGTAGATGGTGTTATATGGCAATCATTTATCAAAGGCAAACTATATTAATGGGATTATGGAATTAGACGGATCAGGCTTGGTTGTGGCGGGGACAGGTTTAAGGGCAGAGTGACAAAAGACGCAATTACTGTGATAGACGCAGGTGTATTGTCCTCCTGGGTGTAGATTGTAAAGAATGTGAATGTATACAATGTATCCACTGATGTCTACAGGAAATAAAAAAAAGATTCCTTAAAGGAAACGCTCTAGATTGGAATAATTCATTATTGCTTCAAAGCGGTTGTAAAAACCGCTGGATGTTTTTTTTTTCTTTTTTTCCCACTTACCCTGCACAGTAATGTTATAATGTGCTAGTATGCATACTAGCGCATTATGTTAAACTTACCAGAAAACGGACCTCTTCCTGCGCAGAGATGTCAGCAGTCAGGCAGTGCCGCGACAAGGTCATGTAGAGCCCAGGGCGAACATGCCAAACTGCGCCCCCCCCCCCCCCAAAGATGCATGAGCATTATGTGTCAAAAATACCCCCCCAAAAAAATTCCCTCAGCACAAATCCCCCCCCCGAAAAAAAAATCACCCCTCCTAGCATAAATTCTCTACCGCTAAAAATTTCCCCTCCCACTCCAAACTCCCCCCTCCCAGTGCAAATCCCCCCCCCCATCCCCAAATGTTCCCTCCTAGCACAAATCCCCCCTCTCATCCTTATTAACACAAATCCCCCACTCCCCCCCAAAAAATATCACCCCTCCTAGGATAAATTCTCTACCACTAAAGTGTCCCCTCCCAGTACATATCCTCTCCCCCCACTCCAAATTCCCCCCTCCCAGTATCAACCCCCCCCCCAATCCCCCAAATGTCCCCTCCTAGCACAAATCCCCCCACTCATCCTTATTAACACAAATCCCCCACTCCCCCCAAAAAAATATCACCCCTCCTAGGATAAATTCTCTACCACTAAAGTGTCCCCTCCCAGTACATATCCTCTCCCCCCACTCCAAATTCCCCCCTCCCAGTACCAATCCCCCCCCCCCAATCCCCAAATGTCCCCTCCTAGCACAAATCCCCCCACTCTTCCTTATTAACACAAATCCCCCACTCCCCCCCCAAAAAAAGAAATTAAAAAAATCACCCATCTTAGCATAAATTCTCTACCACTGAAATTTCCCCTCCAAGTACACAGCCTCTCCCCCCCACTCCAAACTCTCCCCCTCCCAGTACAAATCCCTCCCCATCCCCAAATGTCCCCTCCTAGCACAAATCCCCCCACTCATCCTTATTAACACAAATCCCCCACTCCCCCCCAAAAAATATCACCCCTCCTAGGATAAATTCTCTACCACTAAAGTGTCCCCTCCCAGTACATATCCTCTCCCCCCACTCCAAATTCCCCCCTCCCAGTATCAACCCCCCCCCCAATCCCCAAATGTCCCCTCCTAGCACAAATCCCCCCACTCATCCTTATTAACACAAATCCCCCACTCCCCCCCCAAAAATATCACCCCTCCTAGGATAAATTCTCTACCACTAAAGTGTCCCCTCCCAGTACATATCCTCTCCCCCCACTCCAAATTCCCCCCTCCCAGTACCAATCCCCCCCCCCAATCCTCAAATGTCCCCTCCTAGCACAAATCCCCCCCACTCATCCCTATTAACACAAATCCCCCACTCCCCCCCCAAAAAAGAAAAAAAAATCACCCATCTTAGCATAAATTCTCTACCACTGAAATTTCCCCTCCAAGTACACAGCCTCTCCCCCCACTCCAAATTCCCCCCTCCCATTTGCATAACGCATCATAAATTAGACCTTTTTTTTTTAATTGTATGTGCAGTACTGTGTCGCCATGGTACACACAACGTGGGTTTGTTGGAATACATTGGTGCGGTCATAGGTGTGCACCCCAAAGCTCAAACACATATGGGAGTGTGCATGTGTATATATACTGACAGTGTCAGTAAGGCAGTGGATGTTGTCAGTAGTTTTTATGTTTATTATTTTATTTTTTTATTTTTTATTTTTTTGGAGCCCTATTAGGGGGCCTTTGGTGAAATATCAGGGGTCTAAACAGGAGGAATCTGCTCCACTTGGGTTGAATAGGGTGTGTCCAGGCACACTTGGCACACCCTGTACGCACGCCTATGGATGCGGTGCATTTGGGTGCTCAAAATCTATGTGGCGCGAAGACGTCACACTCCCAACACCCCAAATTCATAGACCTCTATAACTGAGCCTCGGAGGGGGCAGGGTGAAACGCATCAGTAGGCGTGGTTTGGAAAAAGCCAAGGCTGAGGTCGCCTTCAAACAACAGAATGGGTCGCATTTGAGTTCTGTTTAAAGTGAATGGCATTGCAATGCACCATGGCCCAAACATTGCCATGAGTTGCGATAATCAGCATTAAAATGCTATTTTTTTCACAGTACTGCAATGCATATGTCCCCTAATTGGACCTTGTCAGTTGTGTAAATCAGTGGCTCTCAACTTTTTTGAGACCAGAGCCTGGTAAATTTTTCCATGCCCCCCAAAATAAAGTTTATACTCATACAATAAACATAGAGGATTGCAAAACATGCATGGAAATGCTGGAAGGCTCTTGATGGGGCTGAGTGTCATTATGGGAGCTGTGGAGTGGGCTAGGAGATTCTGCATGAGCCCTGTTGGGGATGAGGCTGGGGAGCCCTGTGGGGGATTGGGGGACACTACGGAATACTTTTGGAGGTTGGGAATACTATGGAGGACTGGAGACTCTGCAAAAGGGCTGGAGGGGCACTGTGGAGAGGCACTGTGGGAGGCTAGGTGGCACTGTGGCAGGTTGGAGAGCATTCTGGGAGGCTATGTGGCACTGTGGCAGTTTGGAGGGAATTCTGGGAGGCTAGGTGGCACTCTTGCAGGTTGGAGGGCACTATGGGAGGCTGGGTGGCACTGTGGTGGGATACTGTTGGAGGTTGGGAATACTATGGAGGGCTGGAGACTCTGCAGCAGTCTGGAGGGCAGTGTGGGAGGCTAGGTGGCACTGTGGCAGTTTGTAGGGAATTCTGGGAGGCTAGGTGGCACTGTGGTGGGTTAGAGGGCACTATGGGAGGCTGGGTGGCACTGTGGCAGGTCTGAGGGTGCTGTGGAAGGTTGGGTGGCACTGTGGCAGGTCAGAGGGCACTGTGGAGGCTGAAGAATCTCAGGGTGCCTGGGGACACTGTGGGCTTCTATGGGAGGTTGAAGGGCAATATGGAAGGTGGAAACTGTGGGAGGTTACAGGATCTGCAGCTGGTTGAAGGCCCTGAGGAAGGGAATCCAAAGCCCAGCAGTATGCCATGGTCTGGTGGTCAAAAGTCATTGGCCTAGATTATGATATTCCCCCACAATAGAAGAGCTTTCAAAAGCCAGTGTCTTATGCCTTTCAAGCATTGAAGCCTCTATAAGAATCTTTGGCATTCGTTACTTCTGAGAGTCACCATCTCTTCTCAATGAGAAGACATCACAGCTCAGAAACACCATGTAGTTTTTAAACACAATTCATACATTGTAAGTCCTGAATAATTGGAGGACCCCCACCCCACCCCCCTTCCATCTCCTGAAATGTGTTGGCTATTCTTAAACAACAAACATTTCACACCAATCTTCGAGCTATGTGAACATTTCCTACTAGGTGCTCCTAACCCAGCACTAAAAAAATATTAGAATCTCAAGCATCCAAAACTTACAGAACTGTCAGACGCCTGTGACTTTCTCCAACATTTTGGTTTCAGAACACAGCAGTAGTGTAGGAGAGGGAACTACAGTTTGGGGAGGGGGACGTAGGCATCCAACACTACTGAACGTCTTGAGTGCAAAAGAGTCTGATGGAGGCGACAGAGCAAAAGTAGGAGACACTGGACCCTCCCAATGGGGCACAGTCAACAAGAAAAATACTTCACCAACATTGTAACCATTCTATCCTCTCTATGTAAAACCAAAATTCTGTCTGTAGACATACCTGTGCCTCAGACACCACATTGGGTCCACACAAGCCCATGGCTAGGTATATAGTAAAGGGATTTGCATTCTCTATCCCTATGCTATTTCCACTGCTGCACATTGTCACAGGAGGGGGGGAAACATAGGAGCGCGACAACCTCTCCACCTGAGCAAACTTCCAACCCTACCTTCGGGGCTGTAGTGACCCAGATATTAAATGATCATACGTACTAGCATGTTGGCTCAGCAGACCATGGCTGCCTTTATTATCTACTTGGCCAATGAGAACAACCTGCCTTGTATATGAAAGCATCTGAGAACAAATGGCTCATTGTAACCTCCCTGGTGGCGTCTCCTATCTTATTCTAAGCTGGATATAAATGAGTAGGTTTTCAAACCAAAATTGACTTTTTAAGAATGTTTATCAGATTTTCTGATCGTTAGTGGGGTGAAATTAATGTTCGTTTTCGACGGCAGTGATGAGACATTTCGAAGCAGCAGGATAGATTGAATTTCTAACATTGTATTTATGATCACTTATACAATTACTGCATGCCACCCTTCCCCCCCCAGCCTCGTGTGACCCTCTGCCCTTTAGCCCAGGCTCCACTATTCCATCTCTGGGCTCAGGGTGGCCAGGGTGGGTGGGTGTTACTGGGTAGGGCGGAGGGAGCTCAGCAAACGTCTGTTCTCTGATCCTCCCTCTGGTGAATGAACCATGAAGCAATGTATATTGCATCACTTCCAGGTCCAAAGCTGCCATTCCCTGGGAGTGCTAGCCAGGAAAAACAGCTAATGGAGCATGATCTGTGCTCCATTAGCTCAGTGGAGTACACAGGGAACATCAGATGCAGCAATTTCGAAATTGGATGAAAGGTTTAGCGCTGGGATACACTTTTTGAAAGATAAAAAGTGCATTTTATATACAACTATACAGATCAGACCAAAATGAGGGACAAATGAGGGGGAAAGAGGGACAGAGGGATATTGCTCCAAATCAGGGACAGTCCCTCGAAATCAGGGACAGTTGGGAGCTATGCACCCTTCCCCCCGCGTGACCCCCCTGCCCTGTAGCCCAGGCTCCACTATTTCACCTCTGATCTCAGGGTGGCCACGGTGGGTGGAGGGAGCTCAGCAAACGTCTGTTCACTGATCCTCCCTCTGGTGAATGAACCAGGAAGCAATGTATATTGCATCACTTCCAGGTCCTAAGCTGCCATTCCCTGGGAGTCCTAGCCAGGAAAAACAGCTAATGGAGCATGATCTGTGCCCCATTAGCTCAGTGGAGTACACAGGGAACATCAGGGGTCTAATAGACCCCTGATGTCTCCATAAAGAGAACATGTCACAAGGTTTATGCTATTACATAGGCATACCTCCCAACATTTTGAAATGGGAATGAGGGACA
This sequence comes from Lithobates clamitans, assembly GCA_037952925.1. Taxonomy (NCBI): domain Eukaryota; kingdom Metazoa; phylum Chordata; class Amphibia; order Anura; family Ranidae; genus Lithobates; species Lithobates clamitans. The sequence continues at coordinate 6,472 of JBBGZY010002601.1, forward strand.
ACTACTAGCAAATGTATGTAGGCATAGGTCACGCCCCCTGCCACACCCCCTTAAAGGAGAATTAACCAAAAAAAGGTTAATTAAATCCACAAGGGCTTTTTTTTACCACTACTTTAAATTGGCCTTTGAAATTTACAAATGCAGCAATTTAGAAATTGGATGAAAGGTTTAGCACCGGGAAACACTTTTTGAAAGATAAAAAGTGCATTTTATATACAACTATACAGATCAGACAAAAATGAGGGACAAATGAGGAGGAAAGAGGGACAGAGGGACATTGCTCCAAATCAGGGACAGTCCCTCGAAATCAGGAACAGTTGGGAGCTATGCACCCTTCCCCCTGCGTGACCCCCCTGCCCTGTAGCCCAGGCTCCACTATCCCACCTCTGGGCTCAGGGTGGCCACGGTGGGTGTTACTGGGTAGGGTGAAGGGAGCTCAGCAAACGTCTGTTCGCTGATCCTACCTATGGTGAATGAACCAGGAACCAATGTATATTGCATCACTTCCAGGTCCAAAGCTGCCATTCCCTGGGAGTCCTAGCCAGGAAAAACAGCTAATGGAGCATGATCTGTGCTCCATTAGCTCAGTGGAGTACACACGGAACATCAAGGGTCTAATAGACCCTGATGTCTCCATAAAGAGAACATGTCACAAGGTTTATGCTATTACATAGGAGGTTGTTTTCAACACAATCATGAAAAAGTGATAAATAAAAAAAATAACAATTTATTGTGTGCACTAAAATTAACTTTAGCGCATTTTTTGTTTTTTCATCAAAAATATTTATTTATTTATAAATAAATATAAATTTATTTATCACTTTAAAAGTTTGAAGCTATAGTCACCTGACATAAAAAAACAACCACCTCTGTTTTTTTTCCCCCAGAATCTTTGCTTTTGGAAAATATATAATGTTTGGGGGTTTTAGCTAATCTTCAGGCCTCAAATGTTCGTATTAATATGTGTAAAAATAAATAAATAAATAAATAAAAAATTCTCTGATTGAATCAAAAAATTTAATAAAAGCATATGAAATTTTGAACTGCTGTTCAATGACATCTGGCAATGTCCTGAGAATTTTTATACAAATTTTTGTACAATTTGTTGTGTAAATTCTACTAGTGTCTACTCAGCACTGGATAGATCAACTGGTACAAAAAGCACATAAAATATAAAAGAACAGTAAAAAAAAATATGGGCTGTTCCAGTCCCATCAGATGGATACAAAGCCTTCAAAGACATTAAAGTAACTGGCAACATTGTATCTAATGGTTTAATGTAATCCCATTACTTGCCCATAAACTCCGACCCGCGTCATTCATCGGGGTGGTGATGGAATTGTTCTCTTCTTAGAGACTGTAAAGATTTTTAGTAGCCATCATCCCGTCTTTCCCCATACAAGTCATAACCGGCAGTGACTACAGCAGCTGCTGTTTTAATGGCCCTCTCCGATCGTACAAAATTACGCTCTCTCTCTCGAGAATATGATTGCAAATATCACAAAAACAGCGGCTGGGGGGATATTGGAGGCTCATTGGGTAGAGCTGTTGAATTTAAAACTTTCCATGAAAAATGATCTCAATCCAATCACTAAAATTCCGATTTTTTATCACAGCGATGTCTTTTCATAAAGTTGTGTTCCAAGTCTGCAGCTTTCATTATAATAAGCCCTTGATCCTGCCATGGAGGTCCTTGTTCAGGCACTTCCTGTTATAGGGTGACAACGTTCTAAATGTACTGTATGTAATAGCCAGGGGTGCTAGGGTGTGCTGGAGGCAGCGGCGGCTCGTCCATTAGGGGCGTACAGGCGCCGCCCCCCCCCCCCCGTCCATACGTCTGGCCCCCTGATCTACATTCAGGGCGTCGGACGCTTGGATTCCAATGGTGGGGGTGTGTTTTTTTGAAGCACTTGAGAGGTGAGAGGTAATGACTGCCAAGGGGTGAGTGAACTCACCATCCATCCCTGTCTGTGACTGAACCCCCCCCCCCTTCTTTCTCCTGCCTGTGAGTGAGTACACTAAGGTAAATCAGGGTTCTCAGAGCACCCCTTACATCAGAGCTCCCTTTACACCAGAAGCCACAGTGTTCCCCTTTAACTCTGGCCCCACCCTCGGTTATATAAGAACTGTCACGGAGAAGAAGCGTCACAAGGCCGGAGCCTCCCATGGAGGCGGGTCGGTCACGGAATTTTTTTTTTTTTTTTTTAAATGGACCCCTACGCCATTTTTTTTTTAAATTCAGCGCCGGGTTCCCCTTAATTTCCATGTCAGACCCGAAGGGCCTGGTATGGATTTTAGGGGGGACCCCCATGCAATTTTTTTTTTTTAAATTTATTTTGGTTCGGGATTCCCCTTAATATTCATACCAGACCCAAAGGGCCTGGTAATGGACTTGGGGGGGGGGGGGGGGGACCCATGCTCTTTTTTTCAATGAGTTTTATCCATATTACCGAGACCCGACAATTCATTATAGCCACGAGTAGTTTTGAATGACAATTTTTTCTTTATAAATGTCATTTTGCTGTCAGACTGTTCTAAACACGGGAAACATGCGCCCCTTTACAGGCATACTATAGACACCCCCCCCCAGGTATGAAATTTAAAGGTATATTACACTTTTATTGTTTCACTTTATTATATGTTATTTATTATATTATATTATTTATTATTTTTTTATTTTTTTTAATTATTTTTTATTAAAATCACTGCTTCCAAAAAAACGGCCATTTTTAAAACTTTTTTTTGCATTGATCCATGTCCCCTGGGGCAGGACCCGGGTCCCCAAACACTTTTTATCACAATAACTTGCATATAAGCCTTTAAAATTAGCACTTTTGATTATTCATGTTCGAGTCCCATAGACTTTAACGGTGTTCGCGTGTTCTGACAAATTTTTTGCCTGTTCAGTATGTTCTGGTGCAAACATCCATATGTTCGGCTCATCCCTATACAAGAGTATGTGAATTCATTCACAATAATGGTCTAATCGGGTTCTATATAGGAGCCCTTTGGCCAGAGATGAGCCGGAGTTACATAGTTACATAGTAGGTGAGGTTGAAAAAAGACACAAGTCCATCAAGTCCAACCCATGTTTGTGATTATATGTCAGTATTACATTGTATATCCCTGTATGTTGTGGTCGTTCAGGTATTTATCTAATCGTTTCTTGAAATTATCGAGAAATTCCCGCCTGCGGAAGGGAATTCCACATCCTTGCCGCTCATTTGCCGCGTACACATTATCGGAATTTCCGACAACAAATTTTCGATGTGAGCTTGTTGTCGGAAATTCCGACCGCGTGTAGGCTCCATTGGACATTTTCTGTCGGAACTTCCGACAACAAAAATTCGAGAGCTGGATCTCAAACTTTCTGACAACAAAATCCGTTGTCGTTAATTCCGAGCGTGTGTAGACAATTCCGACGCACAAAATTCCACCCATGCTCGGAATCAAGCAGAAGAGCCGCATTGGCTATTGAACTTCATTTTTCTCGGCTCGTCGTACGTCTTGTACTGTATGTCACTGCGTTCTTGACGATTGTAATTTCTGACAACATTTGTGTGACCGTGTGTATGCAAGACAAGTTTGAGCCAACATCCATTGGAAAAAAATCCACGTATTTTGTTGTCGGAAAATCCGATCGTCTGTACGCGGCATTACAGTAAAGAACCCTCTACGTAGTTTTAGGGTAAACCTCTTTTCTTCTAATTTTAATGAGTGGCCCTGTATCTTGTTAAACTCCCTTCCGCAAAAAAGTTTTCTCCCTATTGTGGGGTCACCAGTCCGGTATTTGTATATTGAAATCATATCCCCTCTCAAGCGTCTCTTCTCCAGAGAGAATAAGTTCAGTGCTCACAACCTTTCCTCATAACTAAGATCCTGCAGACCCTTTATTAGCTTTGTTGCCCTTCTTTGTACTCGCTCCATTTCCAGTACACCCTTCCTGAGGACTGGTGCCCAGAACTGGACAGCATACTCCAGGTGCGGCCGGACCAGAGTCTTGTAGAGCGGGAGAATTATCGTTTTATCTCTGGAGTTGATCCCCCTTTTTAATGCCAATATTCTGTTTGCTTTGTTAGCAGCAGCTTGGCATTGCATGTCATTGCTGAGCCTATCATCTACTAGGACCCCCAGGTCCTTTTCCATCCTAGATTCCCCCAGAGGTTCTCCCCCCAGTCTATAGATTGCATTCAGATTTTTGCCACCCAAATGCATTATTTTACATTTTTCTACATTGAACCTCATTTGCCATGTAGTCGCCCACCCCATTAATTTGTTCAGATCTTCTTGCAAGGTTTCCACATCCTGCGGAGAAGTTATTGCCCTGCTTAGCTTAGTATCGTCTGCAAATACAGAGATTGAACTGTTTATCCCATCCTCCAGGTCGTTTATGAACAAATTAAACAGGATTGGTCCCAGCACAGAACCCTGGGGGACCCCACTACTCACCCCTGACCATTCTGAGTAAAGTTGCCCTTTAAATATCTTAACACTACAATGTTGCATTTTTTTTTTTTTTACAATGTTGCATTTTGTTAACGAATGAGCGGGATCTGCAGGGACAACATGGCTTCCACGCCATCAGGTAAATTAGGCAATAGACAAAACCACCGCTCCTGTGCCATGTCCAATTAACAATAATTGAATGCAAGGTGCGGATTTGTATTGTGTGCCGTCACTCTCTTTAGTCCGGTCGGGTTGGGTTCATATTCCACGGATTGTTTCCTGGTGATACGCAGGAATTCCCAGTAGCTCCTCCAATCCCATCATACTCTCCCTGACGTCTTATCTTGCTGGATGAATACAATGGAGGTGGAGGGGGACATTACACATCCAGGCTTATGTTCAGTTCCCCGACAAGGAGAGCAGTCACATTACAGGCATTCAGACAAAATGGAGTCCTGGTCAGAGCAGCCAATCAGAATTCAGCTGCTGTTGACCGTTCACTAAACAACCGTCTTCCCTTCTGCAGATTACAAAGTCCAATAAATAATTCCCCTTTTTCTTAGTCCCAAGACTAAAGCTGGCCCTGCACTAGTAGATTTTCAACAGAAAACACAAACAGGAGGGCACAAACACCAAGGGGCATTGCCAAACAAACTTTATTTAAAATACACGCGCCAAAATGCTCACAAGTGTAATTTGAATCAAGGGTATCTAATCACATAATCTTGATCCAGCACAAGGGCAACATCACACTGCCCTTAGATCAGTCTCTCTATCACAACCCCCCCTTACATCAAGGTCCTCATCTGAGCCCCCCCCCACTTAGATCAGGGTCCTCATCTGAGCCCCCTTACATCAGGATCCCAATCACAGCCCCCCTTAGATCAGGGTCCTCATCTGAGCCCCCTTACATCAGGATCCCCATCACAGCCCCCCCCCCCCACTTAGATCAGAGTCCTCATCACAGCCCCCCTTATATCAGAATCCCCATCACAGCCCCCCCCCCCACTTAGATCAGGGTCCTCATCTGAGCCCCCCTTACATCAGGATCCCCATCACAGCCCCCCCACCACTTAGATCAGGGTCCTCATCTGAGCCCCCCTTACATCAGGATCCCCATCACAGCCCCCCCCACCACTTAGATCAGGGTCCTAATCTGAGCCCCCCTTACATTAGGATCCCCATCACAGCCCCCCCAACTTAGATCAGGGTCCCTCATCTGAGCCCCCCTTACATCAGGATCCCCATCACAGCCCTCCCCAACTTAGATCAGCGTCCCTCACCTGAGCCACCATTACATCAGGATCCCCATCACAGCCCCCCCACTACTTAGATCAGGGTCCTCATCTGAGCCCCCCTTACATCAGGATCCCCATCACAGCCCCCCCCACCACTTAGATCAGGGTCCTAATCTGAGCCCCCCTTACATTAGGATCCCCATCACAGCCCCCCCAACTTAGATCAGGGTCCCTCATCTGAGCCCTCCTTACATCAGGATCCCCATCACAGCCCTCCCCAACTTAGATCAGGGTCCCTCATCTGAGCCACCCTTACATCAGGATCCCCATCACAGCCCCCCCACTATTTAGATCAGGGTCCTCATCTGAGCCCCCCTTACATCAGGATCCCCATCACAGCCCCCCCCACCACTTAGATCAGGGTCCTCATCTGAGCTCCCCTTACATTAGGATCCCCATCACAGCCCCCCCCAACTTAGATCAGAGTCCCTCATCTGAGCCCACCTTACATCAGGATCCCTATCACGGCCCCCCCCCCCCACCACTTAGATCAGGGTCCTCATATTTATTTATTTATTATTTATTTCAGGTACTTATATAGCGCCGTCAATATACGCAGCGCTTTACATATACATTGTACATTCACATCAGTCCCTACCCTCAAGGAGCTTACAATCTAAGGTCCCTAACTCACATTCATACATACTAGGGACAATTTAGACAGGATCCAATTAACCTACCAGCATGTCTTTATTTTTTTAGCAGCCCCTTAGGGGAGGGCGGAGTGGGGGGGGGGGGGGCTGGGGGCTTTGGTGAAATATCAGCAGGGGGAATGGGGTGATTAGGGTGTGCCCCTGAGCACACTAATGCATGCGTAACAGCTTAAACCAAATCATTTTATGGAAGCACTTTTCCCTTTCAGTGCTTTGTGGATGTTTCATGGCATTAGATACTCTATTGCTTTTAATCCTACAGACCACTTGTCTTTTGTTCCCTGCTTGACCACAGCTGGTCCAGCACAGGTCCTCTTTAAGGGTACATATCCTATCCAGCTGGCCCAGCACAGGTCCTCTTTAAGGGTACATATCCTATCCAGCTGGCCCAGCACAGGTCCTCTTTAAGGGTACATATCCTATCCAGCTGGTCCAGCACAGGTCCTCTTTGAGGGTACATATCCTATCCAGCTGGTCCAGCACAGGTCCTCTTTAAGGGTACATGTCCTATCCAGCTGGCCCAGCACAGGTCAAAGTTGGTTTTACTTTGGATGGGTTGTGGACGGGTTAGAACCTATCCCATGACGGTACAAGAAGTAAAGGGAATCTCCTTAACAGGGATCCAGATAGCAGATATACATTCTGGTCATTGCTCACTCTATCCATAACTAAAATGAAATATATATTTGCTTGCAGCTGTGCCTAATGCATACCTCCCAACATTTTGAGATGGGAATGAGGGACACCTACTAGCAAATGTATGTAGGCATAAGACACACCCCCCCTGCCACACCCACTTAAAAGAGAATTAACCCCAAAAAAAGGTTAATTAAATCCACAAGTGATTTTTTTTACCACTAATATTCCTTTATATTGGCTTTTAAAATGTACAAATGCAGCAATTTAGAAATCGAATGAAAGGTTTAGCACTGGGAAACACTTTTTGAAAGATAAAAAGTGCATTTTATATACAACTATATGGATCAGACCAAAATGAGGGACAAATGAGGAAGTAAGGAGGGATAGGGGGACATTGCTCCAAATCAGGGACAGTCCCTCGAAAATCAGGAACAGTTGGGAGCTATGCTAATGGCATTATCATTTGTCAATCAGTTTTGTTACAATCAATAATATATTCTAAGATCAATGAATAAGAAGTGCTATTAAGGGAACCATAGAAACAGATGACATGACTCTCAGTTGACACTCAAGCTAACAATCTGCTGTTCCTCCCCCACCTGACTCTCCCCCATTCCCCGTATCTAATGTGGGGTCTGTTTTACTTCCATTAATTACCCTATAGCACACGCTATCACTATCACTCTGTAGCAGCCTTTCTCAACCCTTTTAGTATGGAGGAACCCTTGAACTCAGTTTCAGGTCTCAGGAAACCCAGACTTATAATTACCATATCTACAGCTCATGGCACCATGGTGTGAACAGTAAGCCAATTAGGCTGTGCCCCATTACATCAGCAGTCAGTGAAATCCTCCCTTATTTAAATAACTGGTGGGGATAGGTTCCTCTAGACTGGTAGTGAGTGGGAGAAGGGTCCCTTTAAATTGGTGATCAGTGGGAAGAATGCTCCTTACATTGGTGGTCAATGGGAAGAATGCCCCCTTACATTGGTGGTCAGTGAGAAGAATGCCCCTTATATTGGTGGTCAATGGGAAGAATGCCCCTTACATTAGTGATCAGATGGAAGAATGTCCCTTACATTGGTGATAAGTGGGCACAATGCTCCTTACATTGGTGGTCATTAAGAAGCATATACTGTAACTCTTACATTAGTGATCAGTGGGAAGAATGTTCCTTACATTGGTGATCAGTGGGAAGAATGTTCCTTACATTGGTGATCAGTGGGAAGAATGTTCCTTACATTGGTGATCAGTGAGAAGAATTTCCCTTACATTGGTGATCAGTGAGAAGAATTTCCCTTACATTGGTGATCAGTGAGAAGAATGTTCCTTACATTGGTGATCAGTGAGAAGAGTGTCCCTTACATTGGTGATCAGTGAGAAGAATGTTCCTTACATTGGTGATCAGTGAGAAGAATGTCCCTTACATTGGTGATCAGTGAGAAGAATGTTCCTTACATTGGTGATCAGTGAGAAGAATGTTCCTTACATTGGTGATCAGTGAGAAGAATGTCCCTTACATTGGTGATCAGTGGGAAGAATGTTTCTTACATTGGTGATTAGTGGGAAGAATGTTCCTTACATTGGTGATCAGTGGGAAGAATGCCCCTTACATTGGTGATCAGTGGGAAGAATGTTCCTTACATTGGTGATCAGTGGGAAGAATGTTCCTTACATTGGTGATCAGTGAGAAGAATTTCCCTTACATTGGTGATCAGTGAGAAGAATGTTCCTTACATTGGTGATCAGTGGGAAGAATGCTCCTTACATTGGTGATCAGTGAGAAGAATGTCCCTTACATTGGTGATCAGTGGGAAGAATGTTCCTTACATTGGTGATCAGTGGGAAGAATGTTCCTTACATTGGTGATCAGTGGGAAGAATGCTCCTTGCATTGGTGATCAGTGAGAAGAATGTCCCTTACATTGGTGATCAGTGGGAAGAATGTCCCTTACATTGGTGATCAGTGAGAAGAATGTTCCTTACATTGGTGGTCAGTGAGAAGAATGTTCCTTACATTGGTGATCAGTGAGAAGAATGCTCCTTACATTGGTGATCAGTGAGAAGAGTGTCCCTTACATTGGTGATCAGTGAGAAGAATGTTCCTTACATTGGTGGTCAGTGAGAAGAATGTTCCTTACATTGGTGATCAGTGAGAAGAATGCTCCTTACATTGGTGATCAGTGAGAAGAATGTCCCTTACATTGGTGATCAGTGAGAAGAATGTTCCTTACATTGGTGATCAGTGGGAAGAATGTTCCTTACATTGGTGGTCAGTGAGAAGAATGTTCCTTACATTGGTGATCAATGAGAAGAATGTTCCTTACATTGGTGATCAGTGGGAAGAATGTTCCTTACATTGGTGATCAGTGGGAAGAATGTTCCTTACATTGGTGATCAGTGAGAAGAATGTTCCTTACATTAGTGGTCAGATGGGGGAATGTCCCTTACATTGGTGGTAATATGGGCATAATGCTCCCTACATTGGTGGTTTGTGGGAAGAATGCTCCTTACATTGGTGGTTAGGGGAAAGAATGTTGCTTATGTTGGTTGCCAATGGAAAGAAAGTTCCTGAGATTGGTGGTCAATGAGAAGAATGCTTCCTAGACAGACAAGTGGTGTCAGTGGCATCAGTGAGAGGCAGAAATTTCTGATTTCTAGCAACCTCTGGAGGAACCATAGGGTTCCACAGAACTCTGGTTGAGAAAGGCCAATCTAGGTCAATATCACATCTCTATCATTCATTCAGAACTCAAAATGGCAGCTCCCCTATTTTTATACATGGTACCCAAAGTAAAAATGCGCCGAATGTGTTTTTTAACGACAATCCTGAAAGTTATTGTTATTAATACAATAGATAATTTACTGAACACAAATGAAAGGGGTTTTAAGCCTACATTATTCAAAACTGTCAGCTCATTGTGTATTACATGCCGTTCATACAAAAAAAAAAAACCTGGTTGATGCTGTTGTTCTCTGTCCCTCCCTCTTCGTCTGTGTCCCCACTGGAGCCTGAGATTGTGTAGACCAGCCGTTGCCACCTCTACAGAGCATGCTCCAGTTTCAGTTCCCTTCTAAGATGCTCATGTCTTCCTTTTTCTTATCTGTGCAGCCCACATGACTATAGAGTCACACATGTGGGCCTATACAGAGGAATTAATGACAGTCCCCTCCCTCCTCCATGCCCACTAAACTGCTAAACACAATAGGGGTGGGATATTACATTTGGACTGATGGACGCCCCATAATTCTAAGCACATACAAACCATAGACACAGGCTGGAGGGGTGTGATTGTTAGAACCATCCCCTAGATAGCCCACACCGTGCTTTTGCACAAAAATAATAGTTGAGATCAAATACATATTTGTATGATGATTTACAACTTTTGTTTTTATATTTAATTTTTTTTTTAATTGAATGTGACTGACAGCAGAGGACTAGAGGCTCCTTCCACAGATATTTCCCTGCAAGTGTGGCTGGTATAGAGCTGGGTCACATGACAGCTGTTTATCAATTATGAAAAAAAAGGTACTTGGATATTTTTAGTGCCATCATCCATAAAAATAAAGAGATGGGATAATGTAAATTAAACAGTGTGTGTATGGTATCACTTTAACTGGTAGGAACTTTAGGCAAAGAACCCGATTCATCAATAAGCATGTAACTAACTCTTGATATTGAGTTAAAATCAGAAAGAAAAAATACAACCATGCAAGTGGCCATAACCTGACCAGCCCCGCCCCCGAGGAGCATTTTTGAAAATTGTGCCATTGTCATCTTTTGTCTTCGGACAATGGCTTCCTGTCGTAGAGGTTTGAAAAGGGTTCCAGCAAAGACATGAATCAGAAGTGTTGCGATAAGTGTAACATCAAGTACAGTATTACAAGGCCTTTAATACTTGGTATCCAACTATATCTTCCTTTGACCTTCAAGGACCAGCCATACATGCAGGATCACTGATAGGGGGGGACCACCAGTCCTTCTGTAGGGGGCCCGGGCACACAGGGATGGCCCGAACAACAGGGGGAAATCGGTGCAGCTGGGCAGAGGTGCAATTACCGAAGGATTCCCAGTGTGGCTCTCTGCAGCATCTGAAAGACGGTTTCTCTCCCTCACGCCACCTGTCAGCTGCTGCAGGGGGAGACACATGCACAGGTCATCGTTCCTGTAATTGCTTCCTTCGCAGCGATGCCCCTCCCTGTTCTGCCTGCTTCTGATTCCACCTGTGTCACTGTGCCTCCCTCCCGCCTCCTTCCTGTGGTGCCGCCGGCTTCCCTGTCCCACTGGCTGCCGTCGGTACAGGGCATGTGTCAGGATGGAGAGCGGAGGAAGGGGCTGGTAAATATGTCATTTACCGGCCTCTTCCTTTTTTGAATAGACAAAGTGAGCAAATGGTACTGATCACTCCTGTGTCCATTGATAACTGAGCATAGCAAACTATGTTTACTATGCTTCAGTTTATGAGCGAGCAGGAGCCTCTGTCTCCTGTTCATTCATCTGCAGTGTAGCTGAGGCTGCAGAGAAAGGAATTGAAGAATCTGTGTCCTCAATTCCTTTCTCTGTTTCAAATGTGAGATGTCAGTGCTCTGTTTAGACTCCTGATAGGCCCCCTCAACAGCGTTGTAAATAAAAAGTACATACAAAAAAAATATTTAAAAATGTAAAAAATAAATGGTAAACAAATAATTTGTAAAAATTGTAATAAAAAATAGTTTAAAAAAAAACTATATAAAAAAAAATGTAAAAAAATTGTGAAAAACAATTTAAAATTATAAAGGGCTAATTCACACGGGTTCTCTCTTATGTTTGTGCCCGCTAATAATGATTTTAGTGTGTTTTTATTCAAAATATTATTTTGATATATTCAGGTATGGGAGAGGAGGGGGGCCTGTACAGTGCCCCATGATTTCTAACAGCAGCCCTGCATACATGTCACAAGCATAAAGTCCTGCAAGGATGTTTAGTTGCCACATCCTGTTGTTTTTGGCCCAAATCAGGTTTTCGGAGCTTACACAGGTCCGTGGAATCCCTTTCTGGCTCCGAGGGACAGTTCTGGGCCAATCAAAAGTAACATAGAGCAGTCACATTGGGAGAGGGGGAGGGAGTGACATGCTGGTGGCCAATCAGAGCAACTTAGAAACAAGGAAAGGTGAGCACATGGTGGTTTACTTTAAGGGGAGGCTGTCCTGTGTGAGAGACCTCAGATGGAAGCCGCATTCCTGAAGCTCAGCCTGACTGTCAATTTGCATCACCAAAGTCCTAGTGAATGCCAGTTTCCACCTGAAGCTTCTCACGCAAGTATTTTGTATTTTCTTGTCAGATTTCCTTTGCAAGGAGGAATCAAAATGAGCCACTTTTTCTTCTCCCTCTGCCACTTTGTTGAATTATTCACCGCTCCTCTTGTGGTTGTGTGAATATCGCCTTCAGAAAAACCCCTACAGCTCAATAAAATTTACATTTTTGCAGTCTGCCTTCTTCCACGGCTTTCTCTGTGAACCTTCGAGAGCGCGAAAAATATCCATGACAAGATATTATGGGAGAGCCGGGCATAAGAAGAGCTTATTTCTCACGGCGATTGGGGGTTGGAGGCTGCACCTGCAAAAGACGCCTGTACGCCGATTAGGAACCTCAGTCCACAACCCAGACGTCTTAAAAAAAAAAATGTCTTGGATATTGGACAGAAAGATCCCCAAGGGCCTGCCTCTTCAAATTGTCTATTTATGTGAAACAAGAGCAGCTGAGAGAGGGGATGACAATTCCAGAATGAGCATGAGAGATGGTACATATGAGCCTCATAGACAGTGGGGGGGGTGAAGTCCTCCACAAGCGACTACTACCTGAATATAAACATGGATGGAAAGATGGACGGATGGATGGAAGGATGGATGAATGGGTGGAAAGAAGAATGGATGGAAGGAAGGAAGAAAGTTTGGATGAATGGATTGATGGAAGGAAGGATAGATGGATTGATGGATGGAAGGATAGATGGATTGATGGATGGAAGGAAGAAAGTATGTATGGATTGATTGATTGATGGAAGGAAGGATAGATGGATTGATGGATGGAAGGAAGAAAGTATGTATGGATTGATTGATTGATGGAAGGAAGGATGAATGTAAGGAAGGGAGGAAGGAAAGAAGGATGAATGGATCGATGGATGAATGGATTGATGGATGGATAGAAGGAAGGATGGAGAGCTGAGAGAGGGGATGACAATTCCAGAATGAGCATGAGAGATGGTACATATGAGCCTCATAGACAGTGGGGGGAGGGATGAAGTCCTCCACAAGCGACTACTACCTGCATATAAACATGGATGGGAACAAGGACTGATGAAAAGAAGGAAGGAAGGATGGAAGGATGGATGGGAGAAAGAATGGATGGAAGGAAAGAAGAAAGTTTGGATGAATGGATTGATGGAAGGATGGAAGGATGGATGGAAGGAAGGAAGGAAGGATGTATGGACTGATTGATTGATAGAAGGATGGAAGGAAGGAAAGAAGAATGAATGTATGGAAGGGAGGAAGGAAAAAAGGATGAATGGATTGATGGATGGATAGAAGGAAGGATGGAGAGCTAAGAGAGGGGATGACAATTCCAGAATGAGCATGAGATCTGGTACATATGAACCTCATAGACAGTGGGGGGAGGGACGAAGTCCCCTACAATCAACTAATACCTGAATATAAACATGGATGAATGGGAGGAAGGAAGGAAGGAAGGATGGAAAGATAGATAGATAGATAGATAGATAGATAGATAGATAGATAGATAGATAGATAGATAGATAGATAGATAGATAGATAGATAGATAGATAGATAGAAGGATGAATGGATGATAGAAGTATGGATGCATGGATGCAAGGAAAGAAGGATGGATAAATGGAAGGATGGATAGATGGATGGCCAAAGCTCTCTCATGGTTCATAGTATACAACTGGCATCAAGCAGAAAACACTTTACTAGTTTACTTGTATCTAAATACAAGTCACCAAAGGACTTCTGTTCAAAATCTATTTTTGGGTCCCTCACAATCAACTACTGCCTGAATACTAACACATATTTATGGAAGATAGATAGATAGATAGATAGATAGATAGATAGATAGATAGATAGATAGATAGATAGATAGATAGATAGATAGATAGATAGATAGATAGATAGATAGATAGAGACTTGATGGGTGGTTGGTTGGTTGGTTGGTTGGTTGGTTGGTTGGTTGGTTGGTTGGTTAATTGGATAGTCAAAGCTCCCTCATGCAACATAATATGCAACTGGCATCAAGCAGAAAACACTTCACTTCCAGCCTTAATACAAGCCTCCTACAAAGTAGTGGACAAAGTCCCCATAGGGCTCCTGCCCACATTTTTGGGCCCACCACACTCAACTATTGTCCAGGTAAAAACACTTATTCCTGTGGACAGACAGATGGTTACAAAAGAAACCTTTGTGAACTTTGTCACGATTCATACTATACAATCGAAGGCAAACACACCCTTTGCTTCCAGTCCAAATGGCGTCAAGTAAAAAAAAAAAAAAAAAAGGGAGATCCGTCCTACATATCTCACGCTGGCCTGACCCACATCTAGTATTAATGGGCCCCTAAGTCCCAGAGAGCCCTGTGCACAGTCTGCACAAATGCCACACACGCCCTTGCTGATACACGCTCTCCAGAATGCGCTCAAAGAGGTATTTTAAAAGTTCGGCCAACCCTACTCTCTGTGCCAAACACATGGCTTGTTGCAAAGTCTAAAAAAAAAAAAAAAAATATTCCATCTTTCTGCACACATATCGAGGGATTACTCTGTGCCTGTGTTTCCCCACACATCTCCTGCTGCTCCCAAACGCAACACTAAAATAAAATAATCAACCATATCGGTGGAGGAGAACGAAAGGAATGGATATTGCTCCCCGGTCTGGTATCCCAGAGTGGCTCCTCTACTGCCGTATTGGTTCATTGTCTGTGCTGTGGCTCCAAAGACCCGTTTAATAGGGTTGTTTTAATAACACGCCACCTCTGGCAATAAAACAATATTTAGACGAGGGCTGAAGTTTTACGACCAATGGAACCCAACAGAAAAAAAAAAATAAACGCTTTCAAGACCAAGCTCCCGTCTTTTGCTGTGGCCAAGGCACTACAAGCCCCAGTGTCGGCTCACTGGGGCTTGCAGTTGGCATACGGGAGATTGTAGTTGGCGTACCGGGGCTTGCAGTTGCAATACCGGAGATTGTAGTTGGCATACCAGGGTTTGCAGTTGGCATACCGGAGATTGTAGTTGGCGTACCGGGGCTTGCAGTTGCAATACCGGAGATTGTAGTTGGCATACCAGGGTTTGCAGTTGGCATACCGGAGATTGTAGTTGGCATACCGGGGGCTTAAGGTTGCTCATCATCTTCATGAAGATGAGCCTAAGATTAAAACAAATATTTTCCAAGAGCAGGAGCTTGGCAGCGTACGAGAAAAATTAGGAGGCAATCGAAAAGCTCACAAAATGCTGGCGTTGAAGAGAAAGCAAACACGAGCCAATCTCAAGACTCTTTAAAAAAAGAGAGCAATGGAATAATAAGCCCCCCTTAAAAAAAAAAAGAGAGGATCTCTTTTCGAGGCTTGTTCTCTGGAGCTTCTTCTGTAGTGACAGGAGGAACAGGGAGAAAAATTGCAAATCACAACCATTTTTTCCCTGACATGTGCTTGCCAATGTGAGCCTTTGCAGTTCCATCTGGCTAAGACAGGGGTTTTTTGAAAGCTACTTCACCTCTCCCGGCTTTCATACATTTTCTAATACAATATTATCCGTGGTACATACATCACCGTAGCCAAGAAGACAGCAATTAGATGAAGGATCTAGGCTTGGCGATAGCCGTGCACAAATCCATCTCCTCCATGCAAACCTATTCGGAGGACAGTCTACTTAATTACGTGCTGTCACTGGGAGAGAAAAAAAAAAAAAAAAGGGGGCTCTGGGATTTTTCAAAGCACGGTTCTGCAGCGTGGAAAAGGGGGTTAAGCTGCCTCCTCTCCTCTTCTAGCTCCATGATCCAGTACCTGTAGCTAAACCTAAGAACCTCCACCCTATAAATATTCATTCATTTAATAACGGTTGGCTCCAACGTGTAGCAAGTTAGCCTTTTAAAAACCATACTGGCACAAGTAATGGATTTTTTTTTTCCCCCTCAGCACCCGGGAGACTCCCTTTGCTCTTCAAAAAAAAATATACATGTATTTATATGGAAGTCACCAATGCAATGTAGCAAAGAACATTTTTTTAATTAATACATAGGAAGCCAATAAAGGGCATCAAGAGCAGAGCACACTATCTGAACCCAAATTAGCTCCATCCCTTATTCCAGTCACATATGTAGACAGATGCATTAGAAGGATGATATTCAAGCTTGCGCTGGTCGAACGAAAAGGGGGGGGGGTGTTAAATTTGATTGAGAGTGGACAGTGCAGAGGGGAGGAGGATGGGGGGGTACGGCATTGGGGATTTAAATAAATAAAAGTTTTTTTTCATGTGACATTTCAATGGCAGAATGCAATGTGACATTCAGAAGGATTAATGGGTCTCCTCTCTAAGGATGGACTCAGTTTGGATATAGGTGATTGATTTAAGGCCCCCAGTGCTTCTGCAAAAGTCTTTAGTAATAGGGGTCCCCCCCCCCCTTTTTTTTTTTTTTCCTTATGCATCAAAGAAGCTAAAATAAGAAAAAATGAATAAATCCCCTGCATTTTTTTCCCATTGAGATATTGCAGGAATACCATCAACCCCCTATAGCCGTATCACCCACCTCCACCATCATGACTGCAATCAAGATGCATTCCCTTACCTTATAGAGGATGCAATGCTGTGATCAGGGTCCAGTCCTCTTGTTGCATCAGTTGAATCTTTTTTTTTTTTCCTCTCCCCCTTTTTTTTTTTTTTTTTTAGTGATGATTTTTGAGGATCCAAGCCTGTGTCCACCCTGTAGGTTCCTTAAAGCCAAGAGCAGGAGAAGCTGGGCATCCCCCCACAGTAGAAAATCCTTTAGCAGTTTCGGTCCAGTGAGAGCAGCAGCAGCAGAGGCACCTCAATCACAGCATCAGCATCAGAGGCTGTACCGGCTCCTCTGCAGGCCACATCTCTCATTGCTTCTACATCACTACCGCATTCCTGCTAATAGAGCCGCCCCGCCAAGATGCTGCTACTTCTGCTGCTTCGCCTCTGTGCAGCCAAAAGGCAGCAGCAATCCCCCCGAGGAGGGGTCCTGGCATCCAGCACAGGCAAGGGCAAGCTGGCAGATTTATTTTTATTTTTTTTTCCCCCCAATGAGGGCAAATACATTCCATCTGGCCCAGATAACACGACTCTAAGCCTCCTGTACTCCCATTGCCAAAGGGGGGGGGGGGCAAAGAGGGCGCTTTAACCCTTCCCAACCTCAGCTGTTACAGTAATCCAGCAGCTGTCACCCATTGCTGAGGATAGGCTGATTTTGGAGGCTTTAAGGGTCAGTCCACCCAAAATTGATATTTCGCTCTATAGGAGATGCTGGCATGTTAAAGCCTATCTCCAGGGAAATCAAAAGTCTTTAAGGGGGGCTGCCCCCACAACGCGAGGGTTAAATGCTTGTTTAGGCCCAGAGTGGCGTTTCTCAACCCTTTTTCAGTCCCGGCACCCTTTAAGAGTCTGAAAAATCTGGAAGCACCCCAGTCTGAAATGCTTCTTATCCATGGGAAACCTGAGCCTAGGACCAGGCACACAACTGCCTTGATGAAATTAAGTTCACATCAGAGGTCCCCATCATATCAGAGCTCTCTTTAAGTCAGAGCCCCCCCCATCACATCAGAAGCTCCCCATCACGTTAGAGGTCCCCCGTCACATCAGAGTCCCCCCTATGCATCAGAAACACCCCTAAACATGAGAGCCAACCATTACATCAGAATACCCCATAATCAGAGTCCCCCCTTCACATCAGGTTCCTTCTTCATGTCAGAGGTCACCCCATCACATCAGAGCCCTCTACTTCACATCAGAGGCCCCCACCACATCAGAGGTTCTGCCATGACATCATTCCCCTTATATGTCAGACCCCCCCCCCCCCATCACATCAGAGTACCCCTATCACAGAGCCCTCTAATTACACAGCCTTCCCATCACAGAGCCCCTCTATCACACAGTCTCCCCATCATAGAGCCCCCCAATCACACTGTCCCCAACACAGAGCACCCCAAGAACACAGTCTCCCCATCACAAAGCCCCCCAATCACACAGGCAACCATCACAGGGCCCCCCCCCAATCACACAGAACCCCCATTGTAGAGCCCCCCTCCCCTTGCAATCACACAGTCCCCATCACAGGGCTCCCCAATCACACAACCCCCCCCCCCCTATCACACAGCCTACCATCACAGGGCTCCCCAATCACACAACCCCACCCAATCACAAAGCTCACCCACCGCAGAGCCCCACAATCACACAGTCCCCCATCACAGAGCCCCGATTTATACTGCCCTCATCACAAAGTCCCCCAATCTCACAACCCCCCATCACAAAGCCCCCAATCGCACAGCTCCTGATAACAGAGCCCCCAATTACACAGCTCCCTGTCACAAAGCCCCCAAATCATAGAATCCCCCATCACAGACCCCCGCCACCCATCACACAATTTCCCATCACAGAGCCCCCCAATCACACAATCCCCCATCACAGAGCCCCCCAATCACACAATCCCCATCACAAAGCCCCCCAATCACACAATTCCTCATCACAGAGCACCCCAATCACACAATCCCCACATCACAGAGCCCTCAAACACACAATTCCTCATTACAGAGCCCCCAATCACAGAACCCCCCAATTACAGAGCCCCCCATCACACAATTCCCCATTACAGAGATCCCCCAATCACACAATCCCCATCACAGTACCCCCAATCACACAGTACCACAATCACACAATTCCCCATCACAAAGTCCCCAATTACACAATCCCTCATCACAGAGCCCCCAATCACACAATCCCTCATCACAGAGCCCCCAATCACAGAACACCCCATTACAGAGCCCCCCAATCACACAATTCCCCATTACAGAGCCCCCCAACCACACAATCCCCATCACAGAGCCCCCAATCACGCAGTCCCTATCACAGAGCCCCCCAATCACACAATCCCCCATTACAGAGCCCCCCAATCACACAATCCCCATCACAGAGCCCCCAGTCAGGCAGTCCCTATCACAGAGCCCCCCAATCACACAATCCCCATCACAAAGTCCCCAATCACACAATCCCTCATCACAGAGCCCCCAATCACAGAACACCCCATCACAGAGCCCCCCAATCACACAATCCCTCATCACAGAGCCCCCAATCACAAAACACCCCATTACAGAGCCCCCCCAATCACACAATCCCCCATTACAGAGCCCCCCAACCACACAATCCCCATCACAGAGCCCCCCAATCACACAATCCCCCATTACAGAGCCCCCAAATCACACAATCCCCATCACAGAGCCCCCAATCAGGCAGTCCCTATCACAGAGCCCCCCAATCACACAATCCCCATCACAGAGCCCCCCAATCACACATACCCATCACAGAGCCCCCAATCACAAAATCCCCCATCACACAGCCTCCTAATCACACAATCCCCGCATCACAGAGCCCCCAAATCACACATACCGATCACAAAGTCCCCAATCACACAATCCTGATCACAGAGCCCCCCAATCACACAATCCCCACATCACAGAGCCCCCCAATCACACAATCCCCACATCACAGAGCCCCCCAATCACACAATCCCCATCACAGAGCCCCCTAATCACACAATCCCCCATCACAGAGCCCCCAATCACACAATCCCCATCACAGAGCCCCCAATCACACAATCCATACCACAGAGCCCCCCAATCACACAATACCCATCACAGACACCCCCCCTCCCAATCACACATATCGATCACAGAGCCCCCTAATCACACAATCCCCCAATCACACAATCCACATCCCAGACCCCTCCCCCCCAATCACAAAATCCCGATCACAGAGCCCACCAATCACACAATCCCCACATCACAGAGCCCCCCAATCACACAATCCCCACATCACAGAGCCCCCCAATCACACAATCCCCACATCACAGAGCCCCTCAATCACACAATCCCCATCACACAGCCCCCCAATCACACAATCCCCCATCATAGAGCCCAGCCCCCAATCACACAATCCCCATCACAAAGCCCCCAATCACACAATCCCCATCACAGAGCCCCCCAATCATACAATCCCCAAATCACAGAGCCCCCCAATCACACAATTCCCCATCACAGAGCCCCCCAATCACACAATACCCATCACAGACCCCCCCCAATCACACATACTGACCACAGAGCCCCCTAATCACACAATCCCCCATCACAGAGCCCCCAATCACACAATCCCCATCACAGAGCCCCCCAATCACACAATCCACACCACAGAGCCCCCCAATCACACAATATCCATCACAGACACCCCCCCCCCCCATCACACATATCAATCACAGAGTCCCCTAATCACACAATCCCCCAATCACACAATCCACATCCCAGACCCCCCCCCCCAATCACAAAATCACAAAATCCCGATCACAGAGCCCCCCAATCACACAATCCCCACATCACAGAGCCCCCCAATCACACAATCCCCACATCACAGAGCCCCCCAATCACACAATCCCCATCACAGAGCCCCCCAATCACACAATACCCATCACAGACCCCCCCAATCACACATACCGACCACAGAGCCCCCTAATCACACAATCCCCATCACAGAGCCCCTCAATCACACAATCCCCACATCACAGAGCCCCCCAATCACACAATACCCATCACAGACACCCCCTCCCAATCACACATACCGATCACAGAGCCCCCTAATCACACAATCCCCCTAACACAATCCACATCACAGACCCCCCCATCACACAATCCTCCATCACAGAGCCCCCCAATCACACAATCCTCCATCACAGAGCCCCCCAATCATACAATCCCCAAATCACAGAGCCCCCCAATCATACAATCCCCAAATCACAGAGCCCCCCAATCACACAATCCCCACATCACAGAGCCCCCCAATCACACAATCCCCACATCACAGAGCCCCCCAATCACACAATCCCCATCACAGAGCCCCCCAATCACACAATCCCCATCACAAAGCCCCCCAATCACACAATCCCCATCACAGAGCCCCCCAATCATACAATCCCCAAATCACAGAGCCCCCCAATCACACAATCCCCCATCAAAGAGCCCCCCAATCACACAATCCCCCATTACAGAGCCCCCCAATCACACAATCCCCATCACAGAGCCCCCAATCACACAGTCCCCACATCAAAGAGCCCCTCAATCACACAATCCCCATCACAAAGCCCCCCAATCACACAGTCCCCACATCAAAGAGCCCCCCAATCACACAATCCCCCATCACAGAGCCCCCCAATCACACAATCCCCATCACAGAGCCCCCCAATCACACAATCCCCAC
Source organism: Lithobates clamitans (assembly GCA_037952925.1). Taxonomy (NCBI): domain Eukaryota; kingdom Metazoa; phylum Chordata; class Amphibia; order Anura; family Ranidae; genus Lithobates; species Lithobates clamitans. Next base: position 28,026 of record JBBGZY010002601.1, read on the forward strand.
ATCACAGAGCCCCCGAATCACACAATCCCCACATCACAGAGCCCCCCAATCACACAATCCCCCATCACAGAGCCCCCCAATCACACAATCCCCATCACAGAGCCCCCCAATCACACAATCCCCACATCACAGAGCCCCCCAATCACACAATCCCCATCACAGAGCCCCCCAATCACACAATCCCCATCACAAAGCCCCCCAATCACACAATCCCCATCACAGAGCCCCCCAATCATACAATCCCCAAATCACAGAGCCCCCCAATCACACAATCCCCCATCAAAGAGCCCCCCAATCACACAATCCCCCATTACAGAGCCCCCCAATCACACAATCCCCATCACAGAGCCCCCAATCACACAGTCCCCACATCAAAGAGCCCCTCAATCACACAATCCCCATCACAAAGCCCCCCAATCACACAGTCCCCACATCAAAGAGCCCCCCAATCACACAATCCCCCATCACAGAGCCCCCCAATCACACAATCCCCATCACAGAGCCCCCCAATCACACAATCCCCACATCACAGAGCCCCCGAATCACACAATCCCCACATCACAGAGCCCCCCAATCACACAATCCCCCATCACAGAGCCCCCCAATCACACAATCCCCATCACAGAGCCCCCCAATCACACAATCCCCCATCACAAAGCCCCCCAATCACACAATCCCTATCACAAAGCCCCCCAATCACACAGTCCCCAAATCACAGAGCCCCCCAATCACACAATTCCCCATCACAGAGCCCCCAATCACACAATTCCCCATCACGGAGCCCCCAATCATGCAGTCCCCCATCACAGAGTCCCCCAATCACACAATTGCCCATTACAGAGCCCCCCAATCACACAATTCCCCATCACAGAGCCTCCCAATCATACAATCCCCCATCACAGAGCCCCCCAATCATACAATCCCCAAATCACAGAGCCCCCAATCACACAATCCCCCAATCACACAATCCCCACATCACAGAGCCCCCAATCACACAATCCCCCATCACAGAGCCCCCCAATCACACAATCCCCATCACAGAGCCCCCCAATCACACAATCCCCCATCACAAAGCCCCCAATCACACAATTCCCCATCACGGAGCCCCCAATCATGCAGTCCCCCATCACAGAGTCCCCCAATCACACAATCCCCATCACAGAGCCCCCCAATCACACAATCCCCCATCACAGAGCCCCCCAATCACACAATCCCCACATCACAGAGCCCCCGAATCACACAATCCCCACATCACAGAGCCCCCCAATCACACAATCCCCCATCACAGAGCCCCCCAATCACACAATCCCCATCACAGAGCCCCCCAATCACACAATCCCCCATCACAAAGCCCCCCAATCACACAATCCCTATCACAAAGCCCCCCAATCACACAGTCCCCAAATCACAGAGCCCCCCAATCACACAATTCCCCATCACAGAGCCCCCAATCACACAATTCCCCATCACGGAGCCCCCAATCATGCAGTCCCCCATCACAGAGTCCCCCAATCACACAATTGCCCATTACAGAGCCCCCCAATCACACAATTCCCCATCACAGAGCCTCCCAATCATACAATCCCCCATCACAGAGCCCCCCAATCATACAATCCCCAAATCACAGAGCCCCCAATCACACAATCCCCCAATCACACAATCCCCACATCACAGAGCCCCCAATCACACAATCCCCCATCACAGAGCCCCCCAATCACACAATCCCCCATCACAGAGCCCCCAATCACACAATCCCCCATCACAGAGCCCCCCAATCACACAATCTCCCATCACAGAGCCCCCCAATCACACAATCCCCGATCACAGAGCCCCCCAATCACACAATTCCCCATCACAGAGCCCCCAATCACACAATCCCCCATCACAGAGCCCCCCAATCATACAATCTCCCATCACAGAGACCCCCAATCACACTATCCCCATCACAGAGCCCCCAATCACACAATCCTCCATCACAGAGCCCCCCAATCACACAATCCCCACATCACAGAGCCCCCCAATCACACAATCCCCAAATCACAGAGCCCCACAATCACACAATCCCCATCACAGAGCCCCCCAATCACACAATCTCCCATCACAGAGCCCCCCAATCACACAATCCTCCATCACAGAGCCCCCAATCACACAGTCCCCATCACAGAGCCCCCAATCACACAGTCCCTCATCACAGAGCCCCCCAATCACACAATCTCCCATCACAGATACCCCAATCACACAATTTACCATCACAGAGCCCCCCAATCACACAATCCCCATCACAGAGCCCCCAATCACACAATTCCCCATCACAGAGCCCCCAATCACACAATTCCCCATCACAGAGCCCCCAATCACACAATCCCCATCACAGAGCCCCCAATCACACAATTCCCCATCACAGAGCCCCCCAATCACACAATCCCCATCACAGAGCCCCCAATCACACAATTCCCCATCACAGAGCCCCCAATCACACAATTCCCCATCACAGAGCCCCCAATCACACAATCCCCATCACAGAGCCCCCAATCACACAATTCCCCATCACAGAGCCCCCAATCACACAATTCCCCATCACAGAGCCCCCAATCACACAATTCCCCATCACAGAGCCCCCAATCCCCCATCACAGAGCCCCCAATCACACCGTCTCGGGTCACACAGTCCCCTTTTTCACATCAGTGCCCCCCAAATCATACAGTTGCTAGGTTGTGGGCCAGCTGACTGCCAGCAAGTACTTATACATGACCCGGTATCTTGCAGCCCCTGTACAGCTGAACTGGGGTGTGAGAGGAAGAACAAGGAGCCAATCGGATCATACACTGACAAAGCGCATGCTGGTGGGAGGAGAGAGCACAGTGACAGAGAGATGAGCTCACCACTGTGCTGCTTCTTCTTTTCCCTATGCAGTCACAAGCTGGGGGCTGGTCCGGGATGACCTGGGCTCAGAGGAAGGGGGTTAAGTGATGCTGGTCATCAGATAGAGGATATTTAGTGGCAGAAAAGGGTACAGGGTTGAAAGTGAATATCGCTGCAAAAGCTCCATCATCCCTGATTTGCTTGATTTGGAAAATGGGTATTGAAACATGGGTGGGAACCCCCAAAACTTTATAGTTGGGCAGGGAGATTTTGATATAGTGCATTAGGGTCCACCTGTACATAATACATCCGTTTTGGATGGACTGCCCCTTTAAAAGGAACCTGCCCGAAAACAAGTCCTGGAGCTGCCAGTGCCGACTTTAACCCTTTCACAACCATGGGGGTATGTCAGGGTGGCTAGATTTGGTCGTTAAGATATGACCTCCGGCCGTCCCTTTGTACCGGCTCCTCTCCTGGACTGAATCACCAGCATCATTAAGCTCTTTCCTCCCAAGCCTGGCTCTTCATGGCCCGCCCCTCTCTCTCATTGGATTTCAGTTCTTTTAATCATGGAGACTCAGCATCACATGTGGCATCTGGGTGTTACTTAGGGTGGTCTTTAGGTAAATAGAGTCTGCTTAGAAAACATCCACTCCTCCAGACAGACGTCCACCCATCAAGGCAGTCTGATATTTGCATAACTCCTCCCAGGTGCCAGCCCACTGCTTGTATCAGAGCTGAGGAAACTATGGACCACCCCCCCCCCAGCTGGCCCCTCCCACCAGCCACTATCTGCCAACATTGCATAGAGAATCACAGACACTCAGTGATGACATCACTGTTTAAAATAAGATACACAATGGAAATGGAAAGGTTTTTTTTCATTAGCATGTTGATATTTTGGCGGAGGGAACCAGACAAGGGAAGGCAAAATGTTACCTTTAATGTGTAGTAAAAAGGAAGGAAAGGGCAAGTGGGACTTTTAAGGTACCAAGGATTGAAATTGACAATCAATTTAGAAAAAAAATATAAATTTTATTTAAACAATTCTTTAAAATCGCAATAAACATTTGGAAGGATCTCGTATTATTTCTTTCGACATATACAACTACTTCTTACTCTACATGTTTCGCTCAGACGAGCTTCCTCAGGAGTTTTTTGGAAGTGTCGCATGAAGTAAAAAATATACTACAAGAGAAACAACAGTTGTAAATGATTATGCTTAGAAATCGCCACAAATAAAATCGCAAGGCACGTCGATAAAAACATGCCTGTATACATTGTTATAATATAATAGTTAAACATTGTACAAAATTACACTTTTCATAATGGGTAGTACATCTGCTCACTATCCTGCTTTGTGATCTATATTCTATTAGTTTCGCTGGTCAATGTAGGATGTGTATAAAAACCCATGAAGGTACACCATATTACCAAAAGTATTGGGACGCCTGTCTTTACACGCACATAAACTTTTAATGGCATCCCAGTCTTAGTCCGTAGGGTTCAATATTGAGTTGGCCCACCCTTTGCAGCTATAACAGCTTCAACTCTTCTGGGAAGGCCGTCCACAAGGTTTAGGAGGGTGTCTATGGGAATGTTTGACCATTCTTCCAGAAGCGCATTTGTGAGGTCAGGCACTGATGTTGGATGAGAAGGCCTGGCTTGCAGTCTCCCCTCTAATTCACCCCAAAGGTGTTCGATCGGGTTGAGGTCAGGACTCTGTACAGGCCAGTCAAGTTCCTCCACCCCAAACTCGCTCATCCATGTCTTTATGGACCTTGCTAAACCTTGTGGACAGCCTTCCCAGAAGAGTTGAAGCTGTTATAGCTGCAAAGGGTGGGCCAACTCAATATTGATCCTTACAGACTAAGACTGGGATGCCATTAAAGTTCATGTGCGAGAAGGGATTTCAGAAGGCGATGGGGATTGGGGATCCGATGCCTTTTACTCCACTGTGGAACAACCCTAGATACCCAGAACTTCGGGAACTACAGGGGTTCTCCCCATGGAGAGAAAGTGGGATCTGGTTCTTCCCGCAGCTATGCAAAGGGACAGTACTGAAAACCTATGAACATATATGCAGGGAGTTTCACTTGACTCCAACTCCAACTTAGACATGTGTTGAGGACGCAGCAGCAGACCTAGTCCTTAACAGTATCGTTGTCTCCTCTGCTGATGGAGGTCCTCCAGGCTGAGACCAGGAAGGGACTTTTAGGATATCTCCTCTACTGATGGAGGTCCTCCAGGCTGAGACCAGGAAGGGACTTCTAGGATATCTCCTCTACTGATGGAGGTCCTCCAGGCTGAGACCAGGAAGGGACTTCTAGGATATCTCCTCTGCTGATGGAGGTCCTCCAGGCTGAGACCCGGAAGGGACTTCTAGGATATCTCCTCTGCTGATGGAGGTCCTCCAGGCTGAGACCCGGAAGGGACTTCTAGGATATCTCCTCTGCTGATGGAGGTCCTCCAGGCTGAGACCCGGAAGGGACTTCTAGGATATCTCCTCTGCTGATGGAGGTCCTCCAGGCTGAGACCCGGAAGGGACTTCTAGGATATCTCCTCTGCTGATGGAGGTCCTCCAGGCTGAGACCCGGAAGGGACTTCTAGGATATCTAGGATACACGCGGAACTGTTGTCCTCCTTCCAGGATCATACCTCTCACAAGTGTAGGAGTAAGTGGGTAGAGGATATCGGAGGCATAGATGGTGATCAGTGGGACATGACCCTGGAGTCAATGCCCGCGGTATCTGTTTCAGTGTCTCATAAACTGTCACAACTATTTATCCTACATGAAGCCTATAGAACACCAACAGAACTCCACAGCTGGGGAAGTAGAGACTCCCCACCTGTGCCCAAAATGTACATCATGGGGACTTTATACATTTACTCCGGAAGTGCCCGAAACTCCACCGATATTGGGTGGAGGTGTCACAATGCATATCCAGACTAACTCAGGTTCCTGTTCCCCTCAACCCCCTGGTGTATTTGCTTGGGGTAATAGATAAAGAAATGTACCCAAGGGGCATGTATTATATGATCACTAGACTGATGTACCTGGCCAGGAAACTTATAGCACGGTATTGGATGGCACCAGCAGTCCCCACAGGAAAGCAGTGGATTGCATACGTTAATTCTTTACTTCTCAGAGAACGGTTAGCCTACAAACGCAGAAATGCTGTGGGAAAATGTAATCTTATTTGGCAACCATGGCTGGACGACCCTAGCCTAGCTCCACCACAATTGGTAATGGATGGACTTCTTCAGTAAAAAGTCATCAACAAATGGGGGGGGGGGGGTAGAGAGAGACAAGAAACACAAGTTTGGATAAGTTTAAAGGTTATGCACTAGACTTCGAGTTATCCGTGAATTGAAGAAAAGTATAACACTGATTTATCATACTTGGTCGAAAGTGCTGGTTAAACCCCTATCGGACTTTTCTTCTTTGGGGATGGATAGGGCAAAAGAAATTTACTATATGCGCTATCTTCTGTTATTGCTCAGACGCTATGTATACCCACAGAGACATATACTACATGTACTGTTTTTCTTTGTCTTTATACTGCAACAACTGTATGTATCATATGAGCAATGTATCAATAAACAAGTTTTGATTAAAAAAAAAAAAAAAAGTTCATGTCCGTGTGAAGGCAGGCGTCCCAAAAGTTTTGGTAATATAGTGTACATTCATCCTCAGAGATGCAGAGAATTTCTATGCAGTCACTCAAGTGATTTGTAGGAAGTGCATACACTGTACTTCCATCATCAGCCGCCCCCCTCCGTCCGACTAAATTCTGCGATTGTCAATCACGGTGGCATTTAAACAGGCAGATCTGACTGTAGATGGAATATGGGGGTCGTGGCCAAATCATAATGCTCCGTCATATCTGTTTATTAAAATAGTTTGCTCAGCCGGCAGGAATGTGGAGGTTTTATTTGAAGTAAACCTGTCACCATGGACAGCGATTGGAACGAGACCAGTGGCGGCTGGTGCTCAAAATTTTTAGGGGGGCGCAAACAAAGTGAAAAAAAAAACCATCAATTTCAGCCTCACTGTGCCCATCAATTGCCAGCACTGTGCCATCAAACGAAGCCACTGTGCCATCAAACACAGCCACTGTGCCATCAAACAAAGCCACTGTACCCATAAATTGCCACCACTGTGCCATCAAACACAGCCACTGTGCCATCAAACAAAGCCACTGTGCCATCAAACAAAGCCACTGTACCCATAAATTGCCACCACTGTGCCATCAAACACAGCCACTGTGCCATCAAACAAAGCCACTGTGCCATCAAACAAAGCCACTGTACCCATAAATTGCCACCACTGTGCCATCAAACACAGCCACTGTGCCATCAAACGAAGCCACTGTGCCATCAAACGAAGCCACTGTGCCATCAAACACAGCCACTGTGACATCAAACAAAGCCACTGTGCCATCAAACACAGCCACTGTGCCATCAAACAAAGCCACTGTGCCATCAAACACAGCCACTGTGCCATCAAACGAAGCCACTGTGCCATCAAACAAAGCCACTGTGCCATCAAACAAAGCCACTGTGCCATCAAACACAGCCACTGTGCCATCAAACAAAGCCACTGTGCCATCAAACACAGCCACTGTGCCATCAAACAAAGCCACTGTGCCATCAAACGAAGCCACTGTGCCATCAAACAAAGCCACTGTACCCATAAATTGCCACCACTGTGCCATCAAACGAAGCCACTGTGCCATCAAACACAGCCACTGTGACATCAAACAAAGCCACTGTGCCATCAAACACAGCCACTGTGCCATCAAACAAAGCCACTGTGCCATCAAACACAGCCACTGTGCCATCAAACGAAGCCACTGTGCCATCAAACAAAGCCACTGTGCCATCAAACACAGCCACTGTGACATCAAAAAAAGCCACTGTGCCATCAAACAAAGCCACTGTGCCATCAAACACAGCCACTGTGCCATCAAACAAAGCCACTGTGCCATCAAACACAGCCACTGTGCCATCAAACACAGCCACTGTGCCATCAAACAAAGCCACTGTGCCATCAAACACAGCCACTGTGCCATCAAACAAAGCCACTGTGCCATCAAACAAAGCCACTGTGCCATCAAACACAGCCACTGTGCCATCAAACGATGCCACTGTGTCATCAAACAAAGTCACTGTACCCATAAATTGCCACCACTGTGCCATCAAACGAAGCCACTGTGCCATCAAACAAAGCCACTGTGCCATCAAATGTAGCCACTGTGCCATCAAATGAAGCCACTGTGCCATCAAATGAAGCCACTGTACCCATAAATTGCCATCACTGTGCCTATTAAACGCAGCCACTGTGCAATCAAGCGCAGACACTGTGCCATCAAACGCATCCACTGCACCCATAAATTGCCACCACTGTGCCATCAAAGGCAGCTACTGTAACCATCAATTGCTGCCAGTGTGCCCCATCAATTGCTGCCAGTGTGCCCCATCAATTGCTGCCAGTGTGCCCCATCAATTGCTGCCAGTGTGCCCCCCCCCCCCGCCTGGCACTTACCTGTCTCGTGTCAGCGCTGTCCTCCACGCTCCCTCCGAGTCCTCGATGTCTTCTCCCGTCCTCTTCTGCTATGATTGGATGCCTGGCGTCCAATCGCAGCGCCTGTCGCTTCAGCCAATCAGGTGACAGGTAACCAGGCCCGGTGCACCTGATTGGCTGAGAGGCGGGTCAGTGTTAGGGAAGAGATTTATTTGATTGCCTAACACAGCACTACGTAAGCAGCGAACGCACAGCAGTGCGCTCGCTGTTTACCAATTTGGAAGCCTGTTAGAGCCCACGGCTCTAATCAGGACGCCTATTAGAGCGGGCGGCTCTAATCAGGCACTTCCAAAACACCCCCGCCGCTGTAATTCAGATGCCCGGCGCCTGACAGGGGGCCGGACACCTGAATAGGGGGCGACAATAGATAGATTCATGCAATGCATGAATCTATCTATTGGAGATTGACGGGTGTAGGAGAGAGGGGGCGGTGCTCCTGCGCCCTCTATGGACGCACCTCCACTGAACGAGACATGTGCAATTTCTTTAGTTCCAAATTCGTTTTTTAACAAATTTCGTCAAATTCGTTCATCCGGAAATATCCAAATTAACGAAAACCCGTTTAACACTTTTTTTCCAAATATTAGTAAATTAGAATATCCGAAAATTTGTAATTTCGAAGTACGAAAATCAGAAAATTCGAAAATCTAAAATAACTTAACTATTACTAATTATTAAATTATAGGTATTGGAATTTCCGTTCAAATTTGGCTGTTAGTGAGCGTAGCGAATACGAATTTATCCGAAGTTACTAATTATCCGAAATAACAAATGCCGCATCTAAACGAATGGAACGTAACAAATTAATAATAATAGTAAAAACTAGAAGACTCTGATACCCCTAAAATCTAGTGGAACCAATTGCCTTCAGAAGTCACCTAATTAGTAAATAGAGTCCACCTGTGTGTAATTTAATCTCAGTATAAATACAGCTGTTCTGTGAAGCCCTCAGAGGTTTGTTAGAGAACCTTAGTGAACAAACAGCATCATGAAGGCCAAGGAACACACCAGACAGGTCAGGGATGAAGTTGTGGAGAAGTATAAAGCAGGGTTAGGTTATAAAAAAAATATTCCAAGCTTTGAACATCTCACGGAGCTCTGTTCAATCCATCAACCGAAAATGGAAAGAGTATGGCACAACTACAAACCTACCAAGACATGGCCGTCCACCTAAACTGACCGGCCGGGCAAGGAGAACATTCATCAGAGAAGAGCCAAGAGGTCCATGGTAACTCTGGAGGAGCTGCAGAGATCCACAGCTCAGGTGGGAGAATCTGTCCACAGGACAACTATTAGTCGTGTTCTCCACAAATCTGCCCTTTATGGAAGAGTGACAAGAAGAAAGACATTGGTGAAAGAAAGTCATAAGAAGTCCTGTTTGCAGTTTGTGAGAAGCCATGTGGGGGACACAGCAAACATGTGGAAGAAGGTGCTCTGGTCAGATGAGACCAAAATTGAACTTTTTGGCCTAAAAGCAAAACGCTATGTGTGGGGAAAACTAACACTGCACATCACCCTGAACACACCATGCTTTTCTTCAACAGGGACCAGTGGCGGGTGGTGCTCAAAATTTTTGGGGGGTGAAAACAAACTGAAAAATTCTGAAAAAAAACCCCATCAATTGCAGCCTCACTGTGCCATCAAATGCAGCCACTTTGCCATATCAAATGCTGCTCGGAGGTAGGTAGGGGGTGGAGACAAGGGATGCTGCTCGGAGGTAGGTAGGGGGTGGAGACAAGGGATGCTGCTTGGAGGTAGGTAGGGGCAGAGACAAGGGATGCTGCTCGGAGGTAGGTAGGGGGTGGAGACAAGGAATGCTGCTCGGAGGTAGGTAGGGGCAGAGACAAGGGATGCTGCTCGGAGGTAGGTAGGGGGTGGAGACAAGGGATGCTGCTCGGAGGTAGGTAGGGGGTGGAGACAAGGGATGCTACTTGGAGGTAGGTAGAGGGTGGAGACAAGGGATGCTGCTCGGAGGTAGGTAGGGGCAGAGACAAGGGATGCTGCTCGGAGGTAGGTAGGGGGTGGAAACAAGGGATGCTGCTCGGAGTTAGGTAGGGGGCAGAGACAAGGGATGCTGCTCAGAGGTAGGTAGGGGGTGGAGACAAGGGATGCTGCTCGGAGGTAGGTAGGGGGTGGAGACAAGGGATGCTGCTCGGAGGTAGGTAGGGGGTGGAGACAAGGGATGCTGCTCGGAGGTAGGTAGGGGGCGGAGACAAGGGATGCTGCTCTGAGGAAGGTAGGGGGCAGAGACAAGGGATGCTGCTCGGAGGTAGGTAGGGGGCGGAGACAAGGGATGCTGCTCAGAGGTAGGTAGGAGGCAGAGACAAACGATGCTGCTCGGAGGTAGGTAGGAGGAAGAGACAAACGATGCTGCTCGGAGGTAGGTAGGGGGCGGAGACAAGGGATGCTGCTCAGAGGTCGGTAGGGGGCGGAGACCAGGGATGCTGCTCTGGGGTAGGTAGGGGGCAGAGACAAAGGATGCTGCTCGGAGGTAGGTAGGGGGCAGAGACAAGGGATGCTGCTCGGAGGTAGGTAGGGGGTGGAGACAAGGGATGCTGCTCGGAGGTAGGTAGGGGGCGGAGACAAGGGATGCTGCTCGGAGGTAGGTAGGGGGTGCAGACAAGGGATGCTGCTTGGAGGTAGGTAGGGGATGGAGACAAGGGATGCTGCTTGGATGTAGGTAGGGGGTAGAGACAAGGGATGCTGCTCGGAGGTAGGTAGGGGCAGAGACAAGGGATGCTGCTCGGAGGTAGGTAGGGGGCAGAGACATGGGATGCTGCTTGGAGGTAGGTAGGGGGTGGAGACAAGGGATGCTGCTTGGAGGTAGGTAAAGGGTGGAAACAAGGGATGCTGGTCGGAGGTAGGTAGGGGGTGGAGACAAGGGATGCTGCTTGGAAGTAGGTAGCGAGCAGAGACAAGGGATGCTGCTCGGAGGTAGGTAGGGGGTGGAGACAAAGAATGCTGCTCGGAGGTAGGCAAGGGGCGGAGACAAGGGATGCTGCTCAGAGGTAGGTAGGAGGCAGAGACAAGGGATGCTGCTCGGAGGTAGGTAGGGGGTGGAGACAAGGGATGCTTTTCGGAGGTAGGTAGGGGGCGGAGACAAGGGATGCTGCTCGGAGGTAGTTAGGGGCGGAGACAAGGGATGCTGCTGGGAGGTAGGATGGGGTGGAGACAAGGGAAGTTGCTAGGAGGTAGGTAGGGGTGGAGACAAGGGATGCTGCTCGGAGGTAGGTAGGGGGTGGAGACAAGGGATGCTCCTCGGAGGTAGGGGGTGGAGACAAGGGATGCTGCTTGGAGGTAGGTAGGGGGTGGAGACAAGGGGTACCTTGGAGGAGGGGGGAGTACCTGCACCTATTCACTAAAAATAAATCCCTGTGTAAAGCACTATGGAAATTGGTAGCGCTATAAATACCTATAATAAATAAATGAATAAATCTGCTGGCGGTGGATGTATCTGTAAAGTATCGCTCGTCTTTGTTGGGGGGGGGAAGTTCTGTTTTACCAACATTTTATTTCTCGGTTCCCAGTGCGCACCGCTCAGAGGGAACTTTGTTCTGTAATAGTTTTCTAAAATAGACAAAAACCATTTCACAGTCAGGACAAAATGATTGATTCATCATTGCTGTAAAGATCAGCGTCAAACGGCGCCCGAGCCCTGCTCTTCAAATCACCTTAACCGCTTGTCCAAACACAGACATTCTTTTTCTTTCTTGCACACAATATAACATTCACACTTTAGGCCTGAAAATTGGTGAAAACCCCCAAACATGATATATTTTCTGAAAGCAGAGACCCTGGAGAATAAAATGGCTGTGGTTATGATTTTTATCTCACGTGATATTACTGCACATACAAATTTTTTGTAAAAGCAAAAAAGTAACATTACCCAATTTCTTGGTAAAATAAAAAGCTGACGAGTAAATAGATACCCAATATTTCAAGCCTGGGCATACCTGTGAAACTGCAGCAATTTACTTAGAACCCCCAACCACAGAGCCGCAGAGCCCCTGGAGAAAAAAATGGTGGCTGTTGCAATTTTTTATGTCACACTATGTTTGAGCAGTCATTTATCAAACGAAAACAGGTTTAGGAAAAAATACACAAAATGAATTCTAGTGCACACAAACACAAAGTATAACATTTTACATTGCTGGTATTATATGCTCTTTTTAGTGTGTATATATATACAGTTGTGCTCATAAGTTTACATACCCCAAATGACCCTGATCAAAAGTTTACATCCCCCAGTTCTTAATACCGTGTATTGCCCCCTTTAACATCAATGACAGCTTGAAGTGTTTTGTGGTATTTGTGGATGAGGCTCTTTATCTTCTCTGATGGTAAAGCTGCCCATCCCTCTTGGCAAAAAGCCTCCAGTTGCTGTAAATTCTTGGGCTGTCTTGCATGAACGGCACGTTTGAGATCTCCCCAGAGTGGCTCAATGATATTGAGGTCAGGAGACTGAGATGGCCACTCCAGAACCTTCACTTTATTCTGCTGTAGCCAATGACAGGTGGACTTGGCCTTGTGTTTTGGATCATTGTCATGTTGGAATGTCCAAGTACGTCCCATGTGCAGCTTCCTGGCTGATGAATACAAATGTTCCTCCAGTATTTTTTGATAACATACTGCATTCATCTTGCCATCAATTTTGACCAAATTTCCTGTGCCTTTGTAGCTCACACATCCCCAAAACATCAGCGTTACACCTCCGTGTTTCACAGTAGGAACGGTGGACCTTTCATCATAGGCCTTGTTGACTCCTCTCCAAATGTAGCGTTTATGGTTGTGGCCAAAAAGCTCAATTTTGGTCCCATCACTCCAAATGACTTTGCGCCAGAAGGTTTGAGGCTTGTCTCTGTGCTGTTTGGCGTATTGTAAGCGGGATACTTTGTGGCATTTGTGTAGTAATGGCTTTCTTCTGGCGACTCGACCATGCAGCCCATCTTTCTTCAAGTGCCTCCTTATTGTGCCACACCACATGATTTCAGAGAGTCCTGTATTTCACCTGAAGTTATTTGTGGGTTTTTCTTTGCATCCTGAACAATTTTCCTGACAGTTGTGGCTGAAATCGTAGTTGATCTACCTGACCGTGGTTTGGTTTCAACAGAACCCCTCATTTTCCACTTCTTGATTAGCAGGGGCGTAACTAGAAATAGCAGGGCCCCATAGCAAAATGTTGTATGGGGCCCCCCTGCAAACAGCTCCCCCCCCACAGCTGCCCTAGTGTCAATGCAGCATGATCTGTGCCACATACAGCGTGACCTGTGCACAATGCAGCGTGACCTGTGCCCAATGCAGCGTGACCTGTGCCGCATACAGCATGACCTGTGCCCCAGTGCAGCGTGACCTTTGCCCAATGCAGCGTGACCTGTGCCCCAAACAGCGTGACCTGTGCCCCATACAGCGTGACCTGTGCCCAATGCAGCATGACCTGTGCCCAATACAGCGTGACCTGTACCCAATGCAGCATGACCTGTGCCCCATACAGGGTGACCTGTGCCCAGTGCAGCGTGACCTGTGCCCAATGCAGCGTGACCTGTGCCCCAAACAGCGTGACCTGTGCCCCATACAGCGTGACCTGTGCCCCATACAGCGTGACCTGTGCCCAATACAGCATGACCTGTACCCAATGCAGCATGACCTGTGCCCAATACAGCGTGACCTGTACCCAATGCAGCGTGACCTGTGCCCCAAACAGCGTGACCTGTGCCCCATACAGCGTGACCTGTGCCCAATGCAGCGTGACCTGTGCCCAATGTAGTGTGACCTGTGCCCAATGTAGCGTGACCTGTGCCCCATACAGCGTGACCTGTGCCCAATGCAGCGTGACCTGTGCCCCATACAGCGTGACCTGTGCCCCATACAGCATGACCTGTGCCCCATGCAGCGTGACCTGTGCCCCATACAGCGTGACCTGTGCCCCATACAACGTGACCCTTGCCCAATGCAGCGTGACCTGTTCAAATATAGCATGACCTGTGCCCCATACAGCGTGACCTGTGCCCCATACAGCGTGACCTGTGCCCAATGCAGCGTGACCTGTACCCAATACAGCGTTGCCTGTGCCCAATACAGCCTGGTGTGCCTGTGCCCCATACAGCCTCACCTGTGCAGAGGAAGAGGCAAGCCACCCGGATCAGCAGAGAGCGGGATTGCCCGCTGTAATAGCTTTTATTTGAATTTCCCGTCTTCCCGGGGCTCATCGTCACATAGCCCCACCTCTTGGCCCGACGCCTTTGATGATGTCACACGTCCCGCATTGGATCGGCATTCTGTCTATCAAAGGCGCCGGGCCAAAAGGTGGAGCTATGTGACGGGAGCCCCAGGAACACTGGAAGTTCTAATGAAAGCTCTTACATCGGGCAATTCAGCTCTCTGCTGATACGGACAGCTCGCCTCTTCCTCTCCTCTCTCTTCCCCTGGCTGCGAGACTGTGCCGGCGGTGCTCTCATCCTCACCAGGCCCCACTTGGCTGCAGGCCCCATAGCGCCTGGGTCGCTATGGTGGTAGTTCCGCCCCTGTTGATTAGAGTTTGAACACTGCTGATTGGCATTCTCAATTCCTTGGATATCTTTTTATATCTCTTTCCTGTTTTATACAGTTCAACTACCTTTTCCCGCAGATCCTTTGACAATTCTTTTGCTTTCCCCATGACTCAGAATCCAGAAACGTCAGTGCAGCACTGGATGAAAGATGCAAGGGTCTGTCAGGAGTCCAGAAACTCATTGACCTTTTATACAGGGTATGTAAACTTTCGATCAGGGTCATTTGGGTAGTTTCTATTGCCATTATGATTAAAAGAGTAAACACAGTTGATTAATAATAAATGGCTTCAGCCAAACACTAACCACGAGTGAAAGAAATGTTTTGTGTTATCATTCAAATTCTCTGAAAAATGGCCAAAAAATCATAAATTTGGAAAGGGTATGTAAACTTATGAGCACAACTGTATCTACAGTGCATTCAGTGGTGTACTGTTTCTAATACACTTCAGGCGGTGTATTACTATATATAACGTATATAAAGTCTAATATATATATATATATATATATATATATATATATATACTCTGCATCCAGTGTAGCCTATATCTACAGTGCATTCGGTGGTGTACTGTTTCTAATACACTTCAGGCAATGTATTAATAATATATATATACCGTATATATAGTTTAGTATATATATATATATATATATATATATATATATATATATATATATATATATACATGTGTATATACTCTACATCCAGTGTAGCCTCTATGTACAGTGCATTCGGTGGTGTACTGTTTCTAATATACTTCAGGTAGTAAACTTATGAGCTCAACTGTATATGCTCTTGCTCTTATATATATCGATCTATTTGAGTTTACATTGAGATGTTTTTATTAGAATAAGACGCTTTTTAAGCAGACATATTGCACTATTAGATTCTCCTTTCTATCCTGCATGAATATTCTATGTGAATCTCTTTTGCACTGAGGAGTGAGGACCATTTGATCCCCTGCAGATGTTGTACGTTTGCCCTCTTACAAAGAAATGAAGGGTCTATCATTTTTATCATAGGTGTATTTTATATGATAGAGACAGAATATCAACCAAAAATCCAGAAAAAAAACACATGATACAAATGTTATAAATGGAGTTGCAGTTCAGTGAGTAAAATAAGTATTTGATACCCAAGCAAAACAGGACTTAGTACTTGGTGGAGAAACCCTTGTTGGCAATTACAGAGGTCAGACGTTTCTTGTAGTTGGTGACCAGGTTTGCACACATCTCAGAAGGGATTTTGGTCCACTCTTCTTTACAGATCTTCTCTAAATGCTTAAAGTGATCGTAAAGGCAGAAGGTGCATTAATCTAATATAATCTAATACTTACCCGAGCCCCCATCTGGATCCAGTGATGTTGCAGGAGTGTCTCAGCTGCCCCGGGACTCCCCTCCTCATTGGCTGAGACAGCAGCTTGGCGCCATTGGCTCCTGCTGCTGTCAATCAAAGTCAGTCAGCCAACGAGGAGAGAAAGGGGATGAGGCGGAGGGCGGGTCAGGGCTCCGTGTCGGAATGGACACAGGAAGCTGTGGCTCAGCCTGGGGGCCCCCATAGCAAGCTGCTTGCTGTGGGGGCCACTCAAAAGGAGGGAGGGGCCAGGAGCACCGAAGAGGGACCTGAGAAGAGGAGGATCCTGGCTGCTCTGTGCAAATCCAACTGCAATAGAGCAGTAAAGTATAACATGGTTGTTATTTTTAACAAAAAAAAAAAAACGGAGACTTTAGTATTACTTTAACCACTTGCCGACCAGCCGCCGTCATTATACTGCGGCAAGGTGGCACGATCCCATAGCTGTATGTCGGCTCGGGAACTCGCTTTTTGTGGGCGTGCGCGATCCCATTGGCCAACGGGGGGAGCCAATCATCAGGTCAAGGGAAGTCGATGTCCGCCGGCCACCCGCGATCGTTCCCCCGCAGCGACAGAGCGGGGATCTGTCTGTGTAAACAAGGCAAATCTCCATTCTGACAGGGGAGGTCACACAGATCCTGTCTTTCTTCTAAGCAGGAGGACAGATCTGTGTGTTTCCCCAGTGAGCCCATCCCCCATACAGTTAGAACACACCTGCAGGGAACACATTTAACCCCTTGATCGCCCCCTAGTGTTGTTCACCCCATTCCTGCCAGTGTCATTTACACAGTATTCGGTGAATTTTTATAGCTCTGATCACTATATAAATGTCACTGGTCCCAAAAAAGTGTCAAAAGTGTCCGATTTGTCCGCCGCAATGTCGCAATCCCACTAAAAACCGCTGCTCACCGCCATTACTAGTAAAAATAAAAAATAAATAATAATAATAAAAATGCTATAAAACTATCCCCTATTTTGTAGACGCTATAACTTTTGCGCAAACCAAATAATATAGGCTTATTGCGATTTTTTTTTACCAAAAATATGCGGAGGAATACATATCAGCCTAAACTGATGAAGAAAATAGTTTTTTTATCATTTTTTGGGGGGATATTTATTATAGCAAAAAGTAAAAAATATTGTGTTTTTTTTTTCAAAATTTTCGTTCTTTTTTTGTTTATAGCGCAAAAAATAAAATCCGCAGAGGTGATCAAATACCACCAAAAGAAAGCTCCCTTTGAGGGGAAAAAAATGACATAAATTTTGTTTGAGTACAACGTCGCATGACCGCGCAATTGTCAGTTAAAGCGACGCAGTGCCGAATCGCAAAAAATGGCCTGGTCATGAGGGGGCAAATCCTTCCGGTCCTTAAAGTGGTGTTCCGGCCGAAATGATACTTTTTAAATAAAAATACCCCTATAATACACAAGCTTAATGTATTCTAGTAAAGTTAGTCTGTAAACTAAGGTCTGTTTTGTTCCTTTATAGCAGTAGTTTGTTATTTTATAAACTTACAGCAGGCCGCGGCCATCTTAAGTGTGGGCAACTGAAGCCAGACTGTATTTCTTCCTGGATCTCATCCTTGCAGATCTCGCACATGCTCAGTGCAGCGCAAGCAGTGTAATAGGTTTCAGGTCAGGTTTCCATAGCAACGGCAGAGGACGTTTTCGCCCGTTCCCAGAAGGCATTGCAAACAGGAAATGATGCAATGGGCCGCGGCCAGGGAGGAGGAAGTGAAAAATGAATACAGCAGATATACAGTAAGTGTTGCGAAAAATTTTTTTTAAATATTCAATTCGTTTACAGTGCACAGTTTAGTGAGGGATGCTGAAGAGTTGTAAAAGTGGGTGGAACTCCACTTTAAGTGGTTAAGGTTAACTCGAAGTTTCAGCTCCCTCCATAAATTTTCTATTAAGATTAAGGTCTGGAGACTGGCTAGGCCCTTTCATGACCTTAACCTTTTACGGACCGCCTGGCGTCGTTTTACATCACTACTTTGAAGAGGAGTATCGTTGTTATGGCAGTAGCTAGCTGCCATAACCCCGGTATCCTCTTCTTCAGCGGGCAGTCCGCTTTCCGATAAAAGTGGTCTCTGCGGCGGAAGCGCTGCGAGATCACTTTTATCGGCGGTGGGAGAGGGCCCCCCCCCCACCCCGCTCTAGTGCCCTCCGACGCTTACCGGTGCCGCCAGGAAACGGCAGAGGCAATTGGGTTCTTCTCCCTGTTAGGCATGGAGATGAGTGAGGGGAAGATGGCCCCCACCCGTCTACATATCATTGCAGGGCGGAAGCCACGTCAAAACGCCATTTCCACCCATAGCTCTTAAAGGGCCATTTTTTTTTTTAAATGACATTTTTTTTTTTAATGCATTTTAGTGTAAATATGAGATGTGAGGTCTTTTTGACCCCAGATCTCATGCTTTTTTTCTATTGCAAGGGATGTTTACATTCCTTGTAATAGGAATAAAAGTGACTCAATTTTTTTTTAAAGAACAGTGTAAAAATACAAAATAAAAGGTAAAATAAATAATTAAAAAAAAACATTTTTTAAACACGCTCCGACCCGCCAAGCTCACGTGCAGAAGCGAACGCATATGAAAACGGTGGTCAAACCACACATGTGAGGTATCGCCGTGATCGTTCAACCGAGAGTAATAATTCTATCCCTACACCTCCTCTGTAACTCAAAACATGCAACCTGTAGAATTTTTTAATTGTCGCCTATGGAGATTTTTAAGGGTAAAAGTTTGTCGCCATTCCACGAGCGGGCGCAATTTTGAAGTGTGACATGTTGGGAGGGGGCAGAGATTTGTGCTAGGGGATTTCAGTAGGAGGCGGATTTGTATCGCTAGGAGGGGGATTTACGGTTCGGGGTTAAGCATGCAGATTAGTGCTTGATTTTTATTTTTTCTGGGGGGAGGGGGAGGTTTCTGACATACAATTCTCATACAACTTGAGGGGGAGGGGGGCGCAATTTGGCATTTTCGTCCTGGGCTCTAGGTGACCTGATCCCGGCACTGACTAGGACAGTTCATATACTTTCCCATTTTTGGTGGTTGTTCGCCCTTCAGGCTCCACCCACTTTGTCATATTTTGCTGGTTGCCGTTGGTGAACCGCAAAGACATGGATCAGATGTGTGGCTGGAATCCCCATAGGAACATTGCAAATAATTGGCAACCGTGAATCATGGGGCGCAACCGTGAATCATGGGGTGCTCAGTCTGTTCATAAACCTCAGGAGAGGGTCAGGGTACGTAGACTCTTTCTCCTCCCAACACAAATCCCCCAAAATCACTACTCTGCGTTTCTAAGGTGTGAACTGGCCCTTTCCCCATCATTATCATCCAATCTTTTGCATTGAATACAATGTATCAGTTAGACATCTGAGATCTGTGTTCTCCTATGAGGGATCTGATCAGTGAAGTCATAAAATACGCTCCAATCTCTTCCCCAACCGAGGACGCCAAAAGACCCCGCAAACTGCGATCTGCTCCCCCCCCCCCCGGGGACATGAGACTCCTGATGTGTGACTCTCTTGTCACTTAAATCTCTTTTAAACAGTTTTCATTTAAATTAACAGCTTTGGAAACATGCATGAAAGCGGGAAATAAATGAGTGGTACAGAATCTGTGAAAAATGTCATTAATTAGAGATAATTTGTGAAACAGCCGCCTCCCGTTCGGGGAAGATGCGGCTTGTATTGTGCATGATGGTTTGGAGATCTGTGATGTGCAATTCAGAGGGAGCCAGGGTCATATTTTGCACCCCCCCCCCTTCCCACCGGATCCTCCAAGAGGCATTGCATAATATATTTCGCTAAAAAAAAAAATGGGCAAAACAGTTATTAAGCAATTATTAATACTATTGCAGAGGAATAGAAGATTATAATATTTATATTTATTTTGTATGTTATATTATTATTTATATTGCTATATTTGTTATTTTTATTTTATTATTATTTACATCATTATATTTGTATATTTATATATAAGATTAGAATATTTAGTTATATTTTTATATTGTATATTTATTATTATTTATATTATTATATTTTTATATTATATGTATTATGTTATATTTATGTATAAGATTAGAAAATTTTGTTATATTTTTATATTTATTATATTATCTTATATATAAGATTAGAATATTTAGTTATATTTTTATATTGTATATTTATTATTATTTATATTATTATATTTTTATATTATATGTTTTATATTATATTTATATATTAGATTTGATTATTTTGTTATATTTTTATTTTGTATATTTATTATTATTTATATTATTATATTTTTATATTTATTATATTATATTTATATATAAGATTAGAATATTTAGTTATATTTTTATATTGTATATTTATTATTATTTACATCATTATATTTTTATATGTATTATATTATATTTATATATAAGATTAGAATATTTTATTATATTTTTATATTGTATATTTATTATTATTTATATTATTATATTTTTATATTGTATGTATTATATTTATATATTAGATTTAATTAGCTTGTTATATTTTTATATTATATATTTAATTATTATTTATTTATATTATTATATTTTATATGTATTATATTATATTGATATATTAGATTCGATTATTTTGTATATAGTATATTTCGCTAAAAGAAAAAAAAATGGGCAAAACAGTTATTAAGCAATTATTAATACTATTGCAGGGGAATAGAAGATTATAATATTTATATTTTTATTTTGTATGTTATATTATTATTTATATTGCTATATTTGTTATTTTTTATTTTATTAATATTTACATCATTATATTTTTATATTTATATATAAGATTAGAATATCTTGTTATATTTTTATATTGTATATTTATTATTATTCATATTATTATATTTTTATATTATATGTATTATATTATATTTATATATTAGATTTGATTATTTTGTTATATTTTTATTTTGTATATTTGTTATTATTTATATTATTATATTTTTATATTGTACGTATTATATTTATATATTAGATTTAATTAGTTTGTTATATTTTTATATTATATATTTTATTATTATTTATTTATATTATTATATTTTATATGTATTATATTATATTGATATATTAGATTAGATTATTTTGTTATATAGTGCCTTTACCCCTTGAGATGTTCCACATTTTGTCATGTTGCAACAAAAAAGGTAAATGTATTTTATTGGGATTTTATGTGATAGACCAACACAAAGTGGCTCATAATTGTGAAGTGGAAGGAAAATGATAAATGGTTTTCCAAATTTTTTACGAATAAATATGTGAAAAGTGTGGGGGGTACATTTGTATGGCGCCCCCCGGAGTCAATACTTTGTAGAACCGCCTTTCACTGCAATTACAGCTGCAAGTCTTTTTTTGGGGATGTCTCTACCAGATTTGCACATCTAGCAGTGGCGGTGCGTCCATAAGTACGCACGGGCGCTGCCCCCTCTCTCCAGCCACCCCCATATGACCAATGGATAGATTCATGCATAGCATGAATCTATCCGTGGCTGTGGCTACCACCCCCTTTTCGGGCGCCGAGCGCCTAAATTACAGCAGCGGGGGGTGTTTTTGAAGCACCTGATAGGCATCAAAAAGGTGACCTGTGAGCGCAATGCTTGGCGCTCGCAGTTCACCCAGGTGTGTTAGAAAAGGGAATGAATATTCGCTTTCCTAACACTGAACCACATCTCTGCCAATCAGGTGCTCGGGTCTGTTACCCGTCACCTGATTGGCTGAAACAACAGGCTCTGTGATTGGACGCCTATCAGGCATCCAGTTGCCTATGGGAGAGGGCGGGAGGAGAGGACAGGAGAAGACATGGAGGACATGGAGGAGCATGGAGGACACCGCTCGTCGCCTGCCCCACCGAGACAGGGTAAGTGCCGGGCAGACGGCGAGCGGGCATGGGGGTCACAGTGGCAGCATTCGATGGGCAGAGTGGCAACATTCGATGGCACATTGGCAGCATTTGATGGGCACAGTGGCAGCATTTGTTGGGCACAGTGGCAGCATTTAATGGGCACAGTGGCAGCGTTTAATGGCACAGTGGCAGCATTTGTGGAACAGTTGCAGCATTTGATGGGCACAGTGGCAGTGTTTGATGGTCACAGTGGCTGCGTTTGATGGGCACAGTGGCTGCGTTTGATGGGCACAGTGGCAGCGTTTGAAGGGTACAGTGGCAGCCTTTGATGGCACAGTGGCAGCATTTGATGGGCACAGTGGCTGCGTTTGATGGGCACAGTGGCTGCATTTGATGGGCACAGTGGCTGCATTTGATGGGCAGAGTGACAGAATTAGATGGCACAGTGGCAGTATTCGATGGCACAGTGGCAGCATTTGATGGGCACAGTGGCAGCCTTTGATGGGCACAGTGGCTGCGTTTGATGGGCACAGTGGCTGCATTCGATGGGCAGAGTGGCTGCATTCGATGGGCAGAGTGGCAGAATTAGATGGCACAGTGGCAGAATTAGATGGCACAGTGGCAGCATTCGATGGGCACAGTGGCAGCATTTGTTAGGCACAGTGGCAAAGTTTGATGGGCACAGTGGCAGCCTTTGTGGCACAGTTGCAGCGTTTGATGGGCACAGTGGCTGCATTTAATGGGCACAGTGGCTGCGATTGATGGGGTTTTTTTTCAGTATTTTTTCGTTTGTTTGCGCCCCCCCAAAAAATTTTGAGCACCACCTGCCACTGACATCTAGAGAGGGAAATTTTTGCCCATTCTTCTATGCAAAGTATCTCAAGCTCTGTCAGATTGGATGGAGAGTGTCTGTGAACAGCAATTTTCAAGTCTTGCCATAGATTCTCAATGTGTTTTAGGTCTGGACTGTGACTGGGCCATTCTAACACATGAATATGCTTTGATCTAAACCATTCCATTGTAGCTCTGGCTGTATGTTTCGGATCGTTGTCCTGCTGGAAGGTGAACCTCCGCCCCAGTCTCAAGTCTTTTGCAGACTCTACAGCTTGCAGACTCTAACAGAATACTTGTGCAAACACTCAGCATTGACACCGATCGGCGTAACCCTAATATAAAGTAATGAAAAGTTGTGAATGCCACATTAGTTTATACAGTGCCTTGCAAAAGTATTCACCCCTCTTGGCTTTTTACCTATTTTGTTACATTACAGCCTTTAGTTCAATGTTTTTTAATCTGAATTATATGTGATGGATCAGAACACAATAGTCTAAGTTGGTGAAGTAAAATTAGAAAAATATATGCATAAAACTATTTTTCAGAAATAAAAAACTGATAATTGCCATGTGTGTACAATATCTCACAAAAGTAAGTACACACCTTACATTTTTGTAAATATTTTATTCTATCTTTTCATGTGACAACACTGAAGAAATGACACTTTGCTACAATGTAAAGTAGTGAGTGTACAGCTTGTATAACAGTGTAAATTTGCTGTCCCCTCAAAATAACTCAACACACAGCTAATAATGTCTAAACCGCTGGCAACAAGAGTGAGTATAGCCCTAAGTGAAAATGTCCGAATTGGGCCCAAAGTGTCAATATTTTGTGTGGCCACCATTATTCTCCAGCACTGCCTTAACCCTCTTGGGCATGGAGGTCACCAGAGCTTCACAGGTTGCCACTGGAGTCCTCTTCCCCTCCTCCGTGATGACATCACAGAGCTGGTGGATGTTAGAGACCTTCCGTTTGAGGATGTCCCACAGATTATCAATAGGGTTTAGGTCTGGAGAAATGCTTGGCCAGTCCATCACCTTTACCCTCAGCTTCTTTAGCAAGGCAGTGGTCATCTTGAAGGTGTGTTTGGGGTCGTTATCATGTTGGAATACTGCCCTGAGGCCCAGTCTCTGAAGGGAGGGGGTCATGCTCTGCTTCAGTAAGTCACAGTACATGTTGGCATTCATGGTTCCCTCAATGAACTGTAGCTCCCCAGTGCCGGCAGCACTCATGCAGCACCAGACCATGACACTCCCACCACCATGCTTGACTGTAGACAAGACACACTTGTCTTTGTACTCCTCACCTAGTTGCGGCCACACACACTTGTCACCATCTGAATGAAATAAGTTTATCTTGGTCTCATCAGACCATAGGACATGGTTCCAGTAATCCATGTCCTTAGTCTGTTTGTCTTCAGCAAACTGTTTGCCGGCTTTCTTATGCATGATCTTTAGAAGACAACAGCCATGCAGACCAATTTGATGCAGTGTGCGGCGTATGGTCTGAGCGCTGACAGGCTGACCCCCCCCTTCAACCTCTGCAGCAATGCTGGCAGCACTCATACGTCTATTTCCCAAAGACAACCTCTGGATATGACGCTGAGCACGTGCACTCAACTTCTTTGGTCGACCATGGCGAGGCCTGTTCTGAGTGGAACCTGTCCCGTTAAACCGCTGTATAGTCTTGGCCACCGTGCTGCAGCTCAGTTTTAGGGTCTTGGCAATCTTATAGCCTAGGTCATCTTTATGTAGATCAACAATTCTTTTTTTCAGATCCTCAGAGAGTTCTTTGCCATGAGGCGCCATGTTGAACTTCCAGTGACCAGTATGAGAGAGTGAGAGCGATAACACCAAATTTAACACACCTGCTCCCCATTCACACCTGAGACCTTGTAACACTAATGAGTCACATGACACCGGGGAGGGAAAATGGCTATTTGGGCCCAATTGGACATTTTCATTTAGGGGTGTACTCACTTTTGCTGCCAGTGGTTTAGACATTAATGGCTGTGTGTTGAGTTATTTTGAGGGGACAGCAAATTTACACTGTTATACAAGCTGTACACTCACTACTTTACATTGTAGCAAAGTGTCATTTCTTCAGTGTTGTCACATGAAAAGATATTATAAAATATTTACAAAAATGTGAAGGGTGTACTCACTTTTGTGAGATACTGTATGTATTCACCCCCTTTGCTATGAAGCCCATAAAAAGCTCTGGTGCAACCAATTACCTTCAGAAGTCACATAATTAGTAAAATGATGTCCACCTGTGTGCAATCTAAGTGTCACATGATCTGTCATTACATATACACACCTTTCGGAAAGGCCCCAGAGGCTGCAACACCTAAGCAAGAATCACCACTAACCAAACACTACCATGAAGACCAAGGAACTCTCCAAACACGTAAGGGACAATGTTGTAAAGAAGTACAAGTCAGGGTTAGGTTATTAAAAAATATCAAAATCTTTGATGATCCCTAGGAGCACCATCAAATCTATCATAACCAAATGGAAAGAACATGGCACAACAGCAAACCTGCCAAGAGACGGCCGCACACCAAAACTCACGGACCGGGCAAGGAGGGTATTAATCAGAGAGGCAGCACAGAGACCTAAGGTAACCCTTGAAAAGCTGTAGAGATCCACAGCAGAGACTGGTGAGGCTAGTGTAACTTCGGAAGGGGGTGTGTCGGGGGTATTAGTCCTTCCGGAGTTACACTAGCCTCACCAGATTAGTACATTCTGGCATTATGTGGGGCTTTTGTCCCTCCATGTCCCATGTGATGTTTGGGTCTTCCCTGGTTCTTCTTAGGTTGCCAGACATTTCCATCTATTGTGATGTCTGCCTTTGCTGGCTTTACTGTGTTCTCCATCTATCTGCCTTTGCGGATGGTTTTGGGTAACACATGATTGAGCTGTTCTACCTGCAGCAATAGGCAGACACTCACTGGGTGTGGATGAGGGATCTGCTTCGTATGTCTATTGATGACGAAGCAGCTCCTCTCCCTGTGGCGGTGATCAGGTTTCCATCTCCCAAGTCATCTGTGGGCGCTCCCCGCCTTCGGGGACGGGGTGGCCCCACTGCCGCTGCTGCGTCGGATATTCTCCGGCTTGTTGCCATGGTAGTGGCGCCGCTGCCTCCCCTCGGGCGGGGTGACAGTTACACAAGCCATCTGGTCGGCGGAAGTTGCCTTGGCTACGTCGGATGCTTTCCGACGTCATTGCCATGGTGAAGGCGGTATTTGTACCATGTTTTATATTTTCAGAAAGTAGCTACATGTCTCTGATGAAGAATTTTATGTACTTTCTCGAAACGCGTCGGACTTTGCAACTATGTATCACCTAGAGCTATGTTATTTATCTCTCTGTTGAACTTAGCTGTATTTGCTACTTTCTGATACTTTCTTTGCTATTCATGCTATTCTATGTATCTTCATGCATTAACTGTAAGCAATTTGTTTGGATCCATATGATCACTGTTTTTAGATATTTTTATATCAATAAAATATATTTTTTATAAAATCTGTTTACATTGCCTTAAAAATCCCAAATATCCAAGGTATTATTTTGTTTGGTATACCAAGGGATGTTGGCAATTAAATGCCAGCCCACATGAGTCCAATTTTTCTAATAGTTATGCACATTGACTTTTTCTGTTTTTTTGTCCTATTTGTTGTTTGCTTCACAAAAAAGAAAAAAAAACATCTTCAAAGTTGTGGGCATGTTCTGTAAATTAAATGATGCAAATCCTCAAACAATCCGTGTTAATTCCAGGTTGTGAGCCAACAAAACACGAAAAATACAAAAAACAAACAAAGGCGTGTTGTTTGTTGTTTGTTTTTTGTGTCATTATAGATCCTGCTTCAGTCTTCTAAAGCTGCAGCCCTTTTTGCTGAAGATTACCATCCCACCATCCTCATCATCCTTACCAGCACTCTCCTTTTTATTTTGGACTGCCGATCTCTAATAGAGACATGATCTGGACTACGTTAGTCCTGTGCGCCCTATACACTTTTCTAAAACACGAAAAATGCCAAGGGGGGTGAATACTTTTGCAAGGCACTGTAGTTCATGTTGCAGAATACAAATCTTTTATGGACGTTATGAACTGGTGTGGCGCTCTCATCTTTTCAAAACTTTTTTGCCCTGGATCCTCTTAGGTAAATGTGACACCAATCTCTGTTCTCTCTGCATGAACTTAAGGCTTATTTTATGGTGATAAAATAGGGGGAGCGGGAAGGGGACCAACCACCCCAAAACAGAGGCAGATGCAACAACTTATGAGTTAAACGGGGCCTCAAATGCAGCCCCTGACATCACCAAAAGGCCACACATAAGGTTCAATCTATGTAATGCTGGAGAGGACTGTCAGAGACTGCAGACCTAATAGAGGAGATGAGGGTCAGAGACTGCAGACCTAATAGAGGAGATGAGGGTCAGAGACTGCAGACCTAATAGAGGAGATGAGGGTCAGAGAGTGAGGACCTAATAGAGGAGATAAGGGTCAGAGACTGCAGACCTAATAGAGGAGATGAGGGTCAGAGAGTGAGGACAGGATACATTGTTGGTGGGGAGATGCTGCAGAAGACGATAGGAAACTGGGAAGATGTTACATGAGGCTACTAGTAGAGATCAATGCTGTTACCGTAATCAATGTTCCCACTACAGACTGCTGAGGTCCGAAAATTGCACATCAAATATCAAAGGGCGGCAGGTTGGGCAAAAGGGCAATAACTGCTTGAAAAGGGCGATTACATATTTTTTGTATCCAGCCCCTCTACTGTAGTTTGGCAGCAGAGGTCCTGTTCTTGGAGTAGAGGAGATCTTCCTCCAGTCGAAAGAACGGGTTCTGGTTTTCTATGGAGATAGTCCTTTTTCTCTGGAGGCGGACATTAAAGTGATTGTAAGCCTTCGTTTTTTGTTTTTTATTTAAAATAACAAACATGTCATACTTACCTCCACTGTGCAGCTCGTTTTGCACAGAGTGGGCCCGATTGTCCTCTTCTGGGGTCCCTCGGCAGCTCTTGCGGCTCCTCCTCACATCAGATAACCCCCTAGGAGAATCGCTCTCCCGAGGGGGTTACCTTGCGGGCACGCTCCCTAGTCCAGCATTCGGCATCTATAGACACGAATGCCGGACTCGGCCCCAGCCCCCCCCCCCGGCGCCCGCATCATTGGATTTGATTGACAGCAGCGGGAGCCAATGGCTGCGCTGCTATCAATCTATCCAATCAAGAGCCAGGGCCCCATGCAGAGAGGGACAGCGCGTCTCCGCCGAGGGAAATACAGGGCTCAGTTAAGTAAAACGGGGTGGGGGGGTGGGCTGGGGGGCCGGTCACTGCCAGAAGCTATTTCACCTTAATACATAGGATGCATTAGGGTGAAAAAACACGAGGGTTTACAACCCCTTTAAGTTTGGCCATGTAGTGTTACTTGGATGTCTCCTTTGCCGTGGTAAACATACAACTGCGTTTGAGTCTTGTGCCTTTCATTAGCACTAACAAAGAATTAAGCGAGTGATAGTCATGTGGGACAGAAGCTAGACTAATGATTCCAGTATGAGACCACCTCAGACCAATGACTACACTAGGAGAGAACACCTTCTATAGCATTAAGAAGCAAGGTGAGGTGGCTACACTGATAGAAAGTAATGTGTCCCTGGGGTCTGGTGCCCCCATGAAAAATCATGTATGATGGGTTCCTGTAAGATAGGAAACCCCCTGAGCTGGTTCTGGGACCAATAGGTAAAGGACGTGTACCACTAATGCTGCAGGAGCCGCTTGGTAATTTGGGTTTTCCAGAACAACCTCAGCCCTTCTAACTCATCTGGTTGAATGAAAGCTACTGCAAGCACTTGGAAGAACATGAGTGTAGAAACCTTTAACTCAGCTGTGAATTAGCACAACAGACACATGACTGTTTAGTAGTAAATTAACCCAATGCATACTTTCCAACGTTCTGAGATGGGAATGAAGGACACCTATTAGCAAAAGTATGTAGGCATAGGACACACCCCCTGCCACAACCCTTAAAAGAGCCAAAAAAATGGATTGGTTAAGCCCACAAGTTTTTTTTTTTTTTTTACCACTACTATTCCTTTATTTTGGCTTTTGGAATTTACAAATACAGCAATTCAGAATTTGGATGAAAGGTTTAGCGCCGGGACAAAATGTGCATTTTATATACAACTATAGAGATCAGACCAAAATAAGGGACAAATGAAGAGGAAGAGGGACAGAGGGAATTTAATCTAAATCAGGGACAGTCCCTCGAAATGAAGGACAGTTGGGAGCTATGTCAATGTACTGGCACAGGATCGAACAAATGGTGGGTTAAGCATAAATGAACACACAGAATGTAGGTTCAGACACAGTCCACTAAACATTGTAATCATTATGCCCAGGTAAATTAGAATAGAGCTCTGTACCCCTGGACTGGAATTTACTCATGAATCAGCAGTGTCAGTGCATATAAGCCTTAGCTGCAACATGAATATTCATATTATAACAAGTCTAGAGTGCACTCTAGGGGAATGGCTAGGATCTTGTCCAATGTCCCCAGAGAGGTACCAATTAGCATAAGCAGGAGGTGAAAATCTCTGTGTAGCAGCTGTAAAGAGACAGTCTTTAGTCCTAACTCTTCAGTCAGCTTATGTTGGGGCGCAGTTGTTCCGTTGGTGCACATGAGAATAGTGTCAAGCCTGCAGGCAGAAATAAGGCTAATAAATGGCTGTATGGTCAGTTCCTAAAGGGCTCAGTCTATCTCCCTAGTAACAAATAGTAAATCCCCACAGCAGCAGCTCACCAGTCCCAGCAATACTGCAGCTCACCATCCGGTCACACGCACAGCAATTTTTTCACTCTCTGCTGGTGGTGCACTGGACAGCGATATGCACTCTTCGGTCTTCCTCACGGCAATAGGGAAGCTGTGTCCTGTACAGCCAGAGAAAATGCAGCTCTTTTCCTTCCTCCTGGCAGCCTAGGAAACGCAGTTCAAAAGCTCTTTAATACAGTAGAGCAGGGGTCTTCAAACTTTCTAAACAGGGGGCCAGTATACTGTCCCTCTGACTTTAGGTGGGCCAGACTGTAGCCATTGGGAGTAGAAAAGGTCTTGACGTCAGTGAGAATAAACAATGCCCCATCTTTGGTGCCAGTGGGAGGAATTGTGCCCCATTGTTGGTGTCATTGGGAGGAATTGTTCCCCATCATTGCTGTCATTTGGAGGAATTATGCTCCATTGTTGGTGTTATCAGGCACAATTGTTGGTGTCATTCGGAGGAATTGTGCTCCTTTGTTGGTGTCAGTGGGGGGGATTTGTCCCATTGTGGTTGTCAGTGGGAAAAGTTGTGCCCCATCCTTGGTGTCAGTGGGAGAAATTGTGCCCCATCCTTGGTGTCATTGGGAGGAATTGTTCCCCATGATGGTGTAATTTGGCCAAATTGCCTTTTGGGCAGGAGCACCTCACTCCCTCATCAGTGCCTCTCATTGGTGTCCACCTGTGTCATAGGTTGAGTCCTTTAGTTCTCCCATAGAGAGGAGTGTATGGCTCCCATGTTTCAGAGAAGCAGGATCTCCCAGTCTATGGATAGCATAGGACCCACTAATAATGGGGTACTTTGTCGCAGTAAGTGGGCTTAAGCACCATATAGCAATATGGTGTGACCAAATCCCCATATTTTTTGATAAAGGTGTCTTAAATAGCCTTGCAGGAGGTAAATGTCTTTTTTGCATGTGTGCGCTGTAATATTTTGTTCTATTGGGAGGAATTGTTCCCCATGATTGGTGCCATTTGGCCCAATTGTTGGTGCCATTGAGAGGAATTGTGCTCTTTTGTTGGTGTCAGTGGGAGGGATTGTCCCCCATCGTTGGTGTCAGTGGGAGGAATTGTCCCCCATCGTTGGTGTCAGTGGGAGGAATTATGCCCTATCATCACTGTCATTTTGCCCAATTGTTGGTGTCATTGGGAGGAATTATGCCCCGTCATTGGTGTCATTGGGCCCAATTGTTGGTGTCATTGAGAGGAACGGTGCTCTTTTGGTGTGAGTGGGAGGGATTGTGCCCCATCGTTGGTGTCAGTGGGAGGAATTGTCCCCCATCGTTGGTGTCAGTAGGAGGAATTGTCCCCCATCGTTGGTGTCAGTAGGAGGAATTGTCCCCCATCGTTGGTGTCAGTGGGAGGAATTGTCCCCTATGGTTGGTGTCAGGGGGAGGAATTATGCCCTATCATCACTGTCATTTTGCCCAATTGTTGGTGTCATTGGGAGGAATTATGCCCCGTCATTGGTGTCATTGGGCCCAATTGTTGGTGTCATTGAGATGAATGGTGCTCTTTTGGTGTGAGTGGGAAGAATTGTGCCCCATCGTTGGTGGCAGTGGGAGGAATTGTCCCCCATCGTTGGTGTCAGTGGGAGGAATTGTGCCCTATCATCAGTGTCATTTTGCCCAATTGTTGGTGTCATTGGGAGGAATTGTGCTCTTTTGTTGGTGTCAGTGGGAGGGATTGTGCCTCATTGTTGGTGTCAGTGGGAAGGCTTGTGCCCCCTCGTTAGTGTCAGTGGGAGGAATTGTGCCCTATCATCGGTGTCATTTTGCCTATTTGTTGGTGTCATTTGGAGGAATTGTACCCCTTCACTGGTCTCCGGGGAGGGGGGGGGGGGATTATACCCATTGTTGATATCAGTGGATGAAAAAGTGTCCCAAGAGCCAGATAAAAGCAAGCAAAGGGCCACAATTTGGAGACCACTGCAGTAGTCTCTCTCTTCTGGACTACAGTTCCCACAGTGCATTGCTGCCTGACTCTGTCTATTAAACTCTTCTGGCTCAGCAGCTCCCTCCTCTGGCTGATACAGCTGTTAACCAGTTCAGCACCGCAGGGCAGCAGCTACAGAGAGCAGCTGCAGCCAGTTTTTCTCTCAAACTCTATTTTCAGCCAAGTACCTGGCTACAGGTGGTTGATTTTTGCAGGGATCATCTAAGATGCTGTATTGTGTGCTGCAGGAAGAAGCTAGGGAACTGACTAGTTGTGCACCATGAAGGTTTTGGTGTGGCCTCTAGAGATGTGAAGAATATTAGCAGAATATGTGTGTAACAATTGCCCTCACCTCTAGAATGGCCCCGTGGATAATGTCCACCCAATACTACACGTGGTGTCCATGCTTGCCGTGCTCTTGTACCCCTGGCTTTCTCTGTCTGGACTCTGCTAATGACAATGAAGAGCGTCTAGCTTCATAAAAAGGGGTTCTTTACTGTAAGGGTGATCCGGCACTGCACTAGAGGCAATGGTGATAGAACGTAAGAGTGTAATTGCACCTTCCTTGCTATGTGCGCCATCAATAGCTGTAAGTAGAGGAATTCAGCAGTGAGGTGATTGATCCCAGGAATAATCTGGCCGCCATTGATGGGGTCAGGCAGCAGTTGTTTATCACATCTGTTCCAACGGGAGCCAACTGGGAATGTGTTGTGCCTTGTGGTGGATCATCAGCGTTAGGACAATGTTGGAATTACAATCGTGGAAGTTAATAAACTTATCTCTTTATTTCAGCTGTACTGTTTTACCATAAGTGCTTACAGACAGTAAGAACATTTTTATTAGTAAAAAAGATAATATACATATGTGTTTTGCAATGATAATATTTTGTGTGTTAATTCTTTTTTTTTTTTCTTTCCTTTTTATTTTTTTTTCTACATTTAAAGGGGTTGTAAAGGTAAAAATTTTTTCACCTTAATGCATTCTATACATTAAAGTGAAAAAACTTTTGACAGTACCGCCGCCCCCAGGCCCCCCGTTTTACTTACCTGACGCCTCGAATCTTCGCTGCTCGTCCTCGTCATCTTCATTGCAGCTCAGCCTGGTCACTGATTGGCTGCAGTGGATGGATTGAAAGCAGCGCAGCCATTGGCTCGCGCTGCTGTCAATCACATCCGATGACGCGGCGCGCCGGGGGGCGGGGCCGAGTGATACAGCGAGCGGCTATAGCCGCCGGCTGTATCACGGGAGCGCGCCCGCAAGCACTCACCACCGCGCGAGGGAGCTCGCATTAAGGTGGTAAATGCTTGCGGGGAGGAGCTGAAACAGCCGCCGAGGGACCCCAGAAGACCAGGTTCGGGGCCACTCTGTGCAGAACGAGCTGCACAGTGAAGGTAAGTATAAGATGTTTGTTTTTGTTTTTTGTTTTTTAATTAACTTTACAACCCCTTTAACTATTTGATTTCCAAGCTAGCTCTGACACTTATCACATATATGTAAAAATCTTTTTTTTTTTTTTGCAAGAAAATTACTAAGGACCCCCCAAACATTGTATAATTTTTCAAGCAGAGACCCTGGAGAATAAAATGATGGTTGCAATTTTTTATGTCATGGTATTTGCGCAGCGTTTTTTCAATTGCACATTTTTGGGAGAAAAATTTTTTTTTTTCCATAGTTTTTTTTATTTTCTGGATAATTTGTACAAACAAGAGGTTATCATACAAAATGTGTCAAATAACACTTATATTGGAAGAATGGTAAATACAGTATGTGCGGTTCATCTGATAATAATAATAATTTGTACTCTTAACGTAATAGTAATTGTTAAGCATGGACCATTTTACAGTTTAACGTTTTAACAATTCTAGATTCCTTGTCAAAAACCCATTCTAACTAGAGTATTTTAGAGTATGATAAAGTATAATAAAATAAGATATAAAATAGGAATAAAATAAAAGCAAAAAATCTAAAAATAAAGAACAAAAAAATATAAAAATAAAAGGGAAGGAAAAGTAATGACTGAAACTGTTGTACCTGTGTGTAAGAAAGTGTAATTTCAGTTGCTATGTGGAGCAATGGGATCATTTCCAAAGGGATTTGCAGACAGCTAAGGGCATGTTGTAGATAAATAAGATAAATAAGAACAATAGGGGACTAGAGGTAACAAACCTTGGGACTTTAAAGATGTTGTATGTATGGTTTAGGAATATCAATTTATTAACGGCATTGGATAAAACAAATAAATTTTATTACAAATCTTTAAAAAATCATGAGACAAACTCAAATTAAAAAATTCAATAATTCCACTGAGACATGATACATGAATAATACCACTTTCGCAACATGTTTCGCTTGCGGCGGAGCTTCTTCAGGAGACTTAGGGTGTGGCATCTATTATGCTATAAATCACAAAAGATTTAAATGAATGCTCATGTTTGAATATGATAAATCCATAGAAATGGCATACATAAATTATCAGGCATGAAATAACAGAATATATCAAATTTGGGGCATAAAGCGAAACAATATATTATTAATAGTGACTGTGAGGCTACAAAAAAAAGATGAACCTTACCCAAAACTGTCTCAGTTTTCAGTTCCTTACCCAAAACTGTCTCAGTTCTGAGACAGTTTTGGGTAAGGTTCATCTTTTTTTGTAGCCTCGCAGTCACTATTGATAATATATGTTTCTCTTTATGCCCCAAATTTGATAGTTTTTGATATATTCTGTTATTTCATGCCTAATAATTTATGTATGCCATTTCTATGGATTTATTATATTCAAACATGAGCATTCATTTGAATCTTTTGTGATTTATAGCATAATAGATGCCACACCCTAAGTCTCCTGAAGAAGCTCCGCCGAGCGAAACATGTTGAGAAAGTGGTATTATTCATGCATCATGTCTCAGTGGAATTATTGAATTTTTTAATTCGAGTTTGTCTCATGATTTTTTAAACATTTATAATAAAATGTATTTGTTTTATCCAATGCCATTGATGAATTGATATTCCTAAACCATACATACAACACCTTTAAAGTCCTGAGGTTTGTTACCTCTAGTCCCTATTGTTCTTATTTACTCTATAAATTGGGATGTGGTGTTTTCTTTTGGATTCCTCTTTTCCATTCTTTGTTGCATGTTGTAGATAATTTATCTCAGTTCCAACCTGCCCAGTGATTTAGAGAGAAAGGCTTTATTATACCACTCACCACAGAGTATTTAAACGTTGTCATAATTTGAGTTATTTCTGTGTTAGTCAGAGAACTTTCCATGAATGTTTGCCATCTTTTGAAAAAGCGGTTTGTTGAGTTGAAAGGGTGGCTTAACAGACACAATATGATACCCATTTCTTAAAAAAAATACAAAAGATGATGTTATGCCGAGTAAATAGATACCTAACATGTCACGCTTTAAAATTGCGTACGCGCGTGGAACGGCGCCAAACTACAGTGCCTAAAAATCTCCATAGGGGGCGCTTTAAAAGCCTTTACAGGTTTACAAGTTTAGAGTTACTGTATACCATAGTTTGTGGACTTTTTAACTTTCCTACAGACTAAAAAAAAATTCACTGATTTGGGTAGCAGAATACATTTTGGCATAAATTTATGAAGAAAGATTGTTTATTTGCAAAATTTTATAACAGAAAGAAAGAAAAACTTGGGTTTTTTTCCAAATTTTTGGTCTTTTTTTGTTTGTTTTGCAAAAAAAAAAAAATAGGTTCAGTTTTGCATGACCGTGCAATTGAAACATTCAAAGTGTGACAGCGCTGAAAGTTGAAAATTGGCCTGAGCAGGAAGGGGGTAAAAGTGCCCGGTATTGAAGTGGTTAAACCCTAGGCTATCATGTGAAGTCCACCTGGGAAAAAGTGGTTAAATACAAACCAAGCTGCGGAGCAGAAGTGATAGGGAAGCATACCAATAATATGATATTCTTCTTCTTATTATTATTATTATTATTATGATTTAAATCTTTATTTTTAGCAAACCTTCTCTCCAATGACTTAGGATCCCCTGACAGGGGTTGACTCTAAAGCCCCTGGTAGTGGTATAGCGTGATCCAGCCTCTGGTTAAAGAGGCCCTATCATCTTGCCGAGTTAGGGTAAAGTGACACTGTTCTTTTTTTTTAAACAATAAGCTTTTATTAATGTTTGAAAATAACATTAGTACAATCATATTAACATTTGTACATAAGTTTCATATAACAGTGAATAATTGACTTCAATGATAGAGTATTTACTGGTAAGGCCAAGTGACACTTTTTCTTCACAGGTGCTCTCCAACCAACTGATTCTTATCATTCCTGAGCTCCCCCACCGCTCCTTCCTCCATCGCAGCTGCTGTAACAGAACAGAAGTAGAAGACATGGGCAACCTATGAGGTGAGTATTTTTTTTTTCAACCTGATAGCCTCACTTTAATCGATATACTAATATCGTTGTAGCACCCTCCCAGATAGGCTGCTAGGTTAGGTAAATGTAGTCCTTTGGCTCTCCTGTATTCACCAGAGCAGCATTTGATTGCTTTCGGCTGCTCTGGGCACTGCAGGGTGCGAGTTTGATTTCTTCTCCCTGTCTTCTGGAGATTTCCAGAACACAGTGGGTGGGAGAGTCGAATAAGCAGCATGAATATTTATTCAGCTCCGGCCAATCCCTGGGGAGATGTGCCCAGATGGTGGTTGGGGAGTGCATAAAAAGTTTGGAGCCCCAGAGAAAAGGTTTCTTTTCCAAGAGAGGTTCCCAGCCAGGAAGGCTGCTAGCCCTTCCTGGCCATTGTGTTAAAGATTCTGCTTAGTTTATCGAGGTCCTAGCTGTGCTTAGCTGGGGGGGGGGAGTTTCCTTCTATAAGTTCTTTGGGAGCCAAAAGAGGGGTGCTGCTGAGGGTATCTTATCTGGGAGCTCTACAGAGAAGTCTCGGGCCTCTCTAGGCCCAATGGTGACCTCCAGAGTCAGGGACAGCCGACATCCCTCTGTGTAGGGTAGGCTATGAGGCATGGTGGGCACAATGCAAGATGGACTGAGGGGCGCTAGACACTTCCCCAATGCAAAGAGATCTATTGTCTCTCAAACAGAACTGTGGGAGAGAGGGTTCCCCTCAAGTAGATGCAAAACCAACCGGAAGACTCCGAGACCTTTATAGGCAGACAGCCATGCAGAGAAAGGTATCTAGCCAGACACCACATCTGCATGAGTAGGAACGCTGTCTCCCATGGCAACAGTCTTGTAACTGTTTCCAACAAAGGTTGTTATGAGCTCTTTATTGTAGAACTTTACTCCACTGAGCTCTCAGTCACCCGCTAGGCCTACTGATCTACTGCCACTGGATCCTCTGAGCTACTCCAATCTAGTACTGAGTATTTTCCCCAAGTGTCACCCCTGCTTCACCGCTGGGTCCCTGGCTTGGCACTCACAGATACTCCTTAAGCTTCACCCTGGCTGACACATCAGGTCCTTGGCTTGGCACTCCACAAGCGTCACCTCTGCTGTCCCGCTGGGTCCCTGACTTGCCACTTGCTGATGCTTTCCCACTTCTTCACCGTCCCCGGTTGGCGAGAAGTCTTCTCTGGTACTGGCCTCAGCTTACTCACAGTGGTCTCCGGTAACAAGATGGATGGTCCCTAGTGGCAACAGCTTCCCTTTTACCTCCGACCATGACTGGTTCCCCAGCCGGCGGAACCGTTACTTCTGGTTGGACTACAGGACCACAGTCCGAACCCTGCACGACATCTGGATAGGCCCTAAGATAGCCTAGCAGCCAGATGTCCCCGGGATAGGCCTTAGGTTTCTGGCCTAGCAGCTCGGGGCAGTACAACACACATCCACCCAGACAGCCGTCCAGGTGGCACAGAACCCTGATCACCTGACTCCACCCAAATAAATAGGCTCTCCCAGCAGGCCAAGGGACCCAAGAAAACCCCTGCCCATCGGCTGAGACACCCCATCTATCTAATATCACCAGATACCCGCCCATCTAGTGACAGAAGAGAGAAGTACAGCATTTCCAGAATTAGGGTGAAATCAATTGACCTCCTAACAATTGGCCAGGGCAACTATCACTTGGCAAATACATTTAATAGCAACCCTGCCTAAACATCAGAGTGCCACATAGAGATTCTTGTCTGTTCTGTGAGCTGACAATCTTCTGGTAAGCTTATCATCAGTGGTTGGAGCTATCTTTGACAATATAGTGAGACAATGTTTGGGAAAGGTCCTCAGGAAGCGTTCCCTTCTTGGGAGAGGTCCTACAGATCCCACTGGAGAGATGATGGGTGCTTTTAGGTGGGGTGCAGCGTTGTGCAGTGTTGTGCGGCAGCAATAATTCACACAGTCGGGTGCAATGTACAAGTTAGATTGAAGCAATGCAACAGCTCACAACAAACCCAGTGGGAAAGCTACACAGCCCGGGGCACTCAGAGTTTCCAAAAGCGTGAAAGAGCAGGTTCCAATCAGACCGACAGTGTCTGTTGAGCGGGTGCAGAATGGGGCCTGGCCATCTCCTGCCCAATCAGGAAGGTGTCCAAGAGAGATGCGAATCTATGCTTTCTCTCTTGCTGTCCCTCGCAGGTGGGGTACCTGTCCCTACTCTACCAATTTGCCTTAAAGTGGAGTTCCGCCCCCCCACAGCAAAAACATAAAAGCCAGCAGCTACACATAGCTGCTGACTTTTAATATTAGGACACTTACCTGTCCTGGAATCCAGTGATGTCGGCACCCCAGCCGGTGTTTCCATCGGCTCACGGGTGCTGCCGCCACCATTGCTTCTACGGGAAACCAGCAGTGAAGCCTTGTGCGAGATCACCCGGAAGTGAGAGCAGGTGTCTGTCAAAAACAGGTACTCGTTCCCCCCTCCCCCTGAAAGGTGCCAAATGTGGCACCGGAGGGGGGGGGGAGGCAGATAAGCAGAGCTTCCACTTCTGCTTTAAATAGGCTCTGCCTGACCCAAGATGGCCACCAGAGTCACACGGGGTGGCAGTATCCAACCAGATTACTTCGCCAGTAAATGAGAAAACTGGAATATGGAGTAACTGTGTGTTCTTTTGCCTTCTCTCCAGCTACAGGGCTGCTGTGTTTGAGCACCACCTGCAGCAGAGAAAGTAGACTGCACCTACCTACATGCTGAAAGTTGACTGTGTACCTGGTTTGAGGTTCCAGGGTTGAAACCTGGGCCCAGACTCACCACTGGAACATACATACTTGGACCTCTTGTTTTGTGGCTGCTGTGGTCCTGAAGAAGTTCTTTAGTTCAGCTAGCAAAGAAGTTGTAGGAGCGCCACGTGGGTTAGGTTTTGGGTATTCTACCTCCTTTGTCCTCCTGTCCTACCAAGTTCAAGTAAAGTATTGGAGCTTAATTTCAAGCATTGAGTTACTTCCTTCAAGGGCAAGTAAATGTGGGCAATCCAATTTCTGTTAAAAAAAAATGTGGGCAATCCTGGGAACAAGGAGTATCCTAAAGTGAGACTTTCTCTTGGCACTCGCAAGACCCCAGTGAAAAGGTTTAAGAACATCAGAACAGTTGCTGTTAATCTCCCACTTAGCAAAGACTCAG
The DNA here is from genome assembly GCA_037952925.1 of Lithobates clamitans. NCBI lineage: Eukaryota > Metazoa > Chordata > Amphibia > Anura > Ranidae > Lithobates > Lithobates clamitans. The sequence goes on from JBBGZY010002601.1 coordinate 67,378, forward strand.
GATCTCTTGTTTCTCAGATGCTGCTACAGAGTTGGAATGTAGTGGCTGCAAGGTAGAAAGGAGTCATCTCATATGAGCTCCTTAAAAACAAGAGATTTGATCATAAGTGCAGTACGTACTTACATGGAGTTCACCAGAGCTTCACAGGTGGCCACTGGAGTCTTCTTCCATTCCTCCATGAGGACATCACTTAGTTGGTGGATGTTAGAGACCTTGTGCTCCGCCACCTTCCATTTGAGGATGCACCACAGATGCCTAATAGGGTATAGATCTGGAGACATGCTTGGCCAGTCCATCATCTTTACCCTCAGCTTCTTTAGCAAGGCAGTGGTCATCTTGGAGCTGTGTTTGGAGTCGTTATCATGTTGGAATACTGCCCTGCGGCCCAGTCTCTGAAGGGAGGGGATCATGTTCTACTTCAGTATGTCACAGTACATGTTGGCATTCATGGTTCCCTCAATGAACTCTAGCTCCCCAGTGCCGGCAGCACTCATGCAGCCCCAGACCATGAAACTCCCACCACCATGCTTGACTGTAGGCAAGACACACTTGTCTTTGTACTCCTCACCTGGTTGCCGCCACACACGCTTGTCACCATCTGAACCAAATAAGTTTATCTTGGTCTCATCAGACCACAGGACATGGTTCCAGTAATCCATGTCCTTAGTCTGCTTGTCTTCAGCAAACTGTTTGCAGGCTTTCTTGTGCATCATCTTTAGAAGAGGCTTACTTCTGGGACAACAGCCATGCATACCAATTTGATGCAGTCTGCAGCGTATGGTCTGAGCACTGACAGGCTGACCCCCCACCCCTTCGACCTCTGCAGAAATTCTAGCAGCACTCATTCGTCAATTTCCCAAAGACAACCTCTGGATATGATGCTGAGCATGTGCATTCAACTTCTTTGGTCGACCATGGTGAGGCCTCATCTGAGTGGAACCTGTCCTGGTAAACCGCTGTATGGTCTTGGCAACCGTGCTCCAGCTCAGTTTCAGGGTCTTGGCAATCTTCTTATAGCCTAGGCCATCTTTATGCAGAGCAACAATTCTTTTTTTCAGATCCTCAGAGAGTTCTTTGCCATGAGGTGCCATGTTGAACTTTCAGTGACCAGTATGAGAGAGTGAGAGTGATAACACCAAACTTAACACACCTGCTCCCCATTCACACCTGAGACCTTGTAACACTAATGAGTCACATGACACCGGGGAGGGAAAATGGCTAATTTGGCCCAATTTGGACATTTTCACTTAGGGGTGTACTCACTTTTGTTGCCAGCGGTTTAGACATTAATGGCTGTGTGTTGAGTTATTTTGAGGGGACAGCAAATTTACACTGTTATACAAGCTGTACACTCACTACTTTACATTGTAGCAAAGTGTCATTTCTTCAGTGTTGTCACATGAAAAGATAGAAGAAAATATTTACAAAAATGTGAGGAGTGTACTCACTTTTGTGAGATACTGTATTTTTATATATACATATATATACAGTCAGCTGATTATACCAAGCAGATTCCATGAGCAATGTTCTAGCAAAATGATATAGAGACAATGATGTTCAAGGGGAAGCAAGAAAACAGAGCTCATCCATCACTTGATGCCTATTGATTGGTCCACATGCAGCACTTTGGCTGTGGAAGCTGATTAAAGCTGTGTTGGAGAATCCTCCTCCCTTGTACGTTCTGCTGTGTATAGTTGTAGCAAGGTGAAGTCCTCTGTTACCTAGGTCTCCCTTGTTTTAGCGGTGCACCCACTGTCACTCAGCTGAGGTAGGAGCAGGTCAATGAAGGTGTGGAGATCAACGGGAGAGTAGAAGAATCAGTGAAGGCAGGTTGTAGGGCACAGTGCAGCCACGTGCGATTCCCCCTTCTTCTGGCCCTTAGACAGGAGGATAGTAGAAATCGACTAGCATATGAGATTGGAATACAATGATGAGTACTGCAGCACCCTTCTTGTAACACCCAACAATGGGACAAGTTATATTTAAACTTTGATGTACCTATTGGCACTTTACTGTATTTTTGCAAAATGCTCTGGAAACCATTGACTTAAACAAAGCTGAAGGTTACTTGCTGTGACTTGTCTGTGCCTTTTCTTTTCATGCAGACTTTGTGTCTGGGCAGAGCACTCCACCCTTTTATTATCAGCACAGGAAGTGAGGCAGAGCTCAGTCTGGATGATGAACAGGGTCTCCTGTGTTGCACAACCCAGGAGGGGTTGTTGTGTGAGGACCGGCACCTGCTGCGGGTCCATGATGAGAGAACCAGTGCCACCCGGGGGCTCCATGATGGCCCAGTTCCAGGTTGGCGGAGGTAGCAATTCTTCTAGAATTGCCTCCAAAGGCTGGCTGTAGGCTTCCTGGACACAGGAGATCCCAGCACAGGGAGAGAGGCAGAGCTCAGCAATAAGTGCGGGAAACCAGGTTAACTCTTTCCCTCTTGCCTGGGGCAGCAGCTATCATACTAACCAGCATTTCAACCTTCTTATACCCCCCCCCCCCTTAAAATGCAAGTCATCCCAGCTGTGTAACAAACCCCATAATTACAGCAACATAAACATAGTGAATGAAGATGCAGCCAACATAATAGCCATAGATGTATGACATAAGCAGCAGGTAAAGAACAATAGGTAACACAACAGTATATGCAGAATTCAAACATAAAAGTCTGGATGACAGGGTCTCCTGTGTTGCCTTATGTGAGGACTGGCACCTGGGAGTCCATGATGAGAGAGCCAGTGCCCTCGAAGGGCTCCATGATGAACTGGTCCTAGGACGGTGGAGGCAGCAGTTTTTCTAGAATTGCCTCCAAGGCTGGCTGAGGGTTCCCCAGACAGGGCAGAGCCCTCTCCCCTTTTATTTTTCAGCACAGGGAGAGAGGCAGAGCTTAGCAAAAAGTGTGGGTAGTCAAGTTAACTGTTTCGCTCCTAGCTGGGGCAGCAGCTATCTCACTAACCAGCATTGCAACCTGCTTTTACTCCTCCAAAAATGCAAGCCGTCCCGGCTGCGTAACAAACCCCAAAATTACAGTAACATAAACATAGCGCATGAAGGCGCAGCCAACATAATAGTCATAGATGCACGGCATAGGCAGGTAAAGAACATTAATTAACACAACAGTATATGCAAAGTTCAAATATTAATGTCCAGATGATGAACAGGGTCTCCTGTGTTGCGCAACCTAGGAGGGGTTGTTGTGTGAGGACCGGCACCTGCGAGTCCATGACAAGAGAACCAGTGCCGTCCGGGGGCTCCATGATGGACCGGTCCAGGATTGGCAGAAGCAGCAGCTCTTCTAGAATTACCTCCAAAGGCTGGCTGTGGGCTCCCAGACAGAGCAGAGCCCTCACCCCTTTTATTATCATGACTGGTGATCTGTGGCCCATTAAACCAGAACTGGTGTCTTCAGGGAGGACTGAAAGGCCCAGCAATCTCCCCACTCTTCTCTGTAGGCAGTTCAAGGTTACATGCTGTGGCTTGTCTGTGTCTTTCCTTACCATGCAGACTCTGTGTCTGGGCAGAGCCCATCCCCCTTTTATTATCAGCACAGGGAGAGAGGCAGAGCTCAGAAAAAAGTGTGGGAAATCAGGTTAACTGGGGCAGCAGCTATCTCACTAATCAGCAGCATTTCAAAATGCTTAAAGAACCCACTACAAGGTGGAGCTTGAGACTGACCGCTAGGTCCAGTGTGCGTTTCAGGCATGCTCCGATATGAAGGTAACCCCTGATGTGCATGCAGCAATGCAATGCAATAAACTGCAAAGAGTCTAGATTCAGAAAATGCTGCATGTCTTGATTTTTAAAAACACAATAAGCCGCAGCACGTAGATGTGAACCAGCCATGGAGAAATTAATGAGAATGCCGGAAAGGGGTCAGATGTGACCTAGTCTTTACCGAAAGTACAAATGGCAAAAAAAAAAAAAAATCACAAATGTGCTTTGTGCGAAGCAGCAAACATAAGATCCTGCAGCGTTATCTGTAGCCGGGCCAGTGTCCTGTGTGATCGGTGAGCCGGGGGGCTCCTCATCCCTTCCCCTTAATAGCCTTTCACACATGTGTCCTGGAGTGCGCAGAGAAATCGATTCCCCCCACACCAGACCAAAGGTTATCTCAGCTCATTATTGGAGTACAGGGATGTGATGCATTCTTATTTTGTCTGTGCTATACTTAGTCATTGATTTAAGTGTATCACCTGGAGATTACCATGGGAGATAGCGACATAAAAGGGAAAAAAAAAAGTAGAACACCTTTACATGACGGGAAGCTCGCAGGCATGGATGTAGCAAGCGGGTTGATTTGGCAAAACACTGCGGTTAGGATGTGCAAAATGCAGAAGTCCAAATAGATGATCAAATTTAACCACTTGGCCTCTGGAAGGTTTTACCCCCTTCATGACCTGGGCATTATTTGCTATTCAGCGCTACACTACTTTGGCAATTGCGTGGTCATGCAACGCTGTACCCAAATTAAATTTATACAATTTTTTTCACACTAATAGAGCTTTCTTTTGGTAGTATTTGATCGCCACTGGTTTTTTTTTTTAAATCTTTTATTACGGTATATAAATGAAAAAAGACTGAGAATTTTGAAAAAAAACCAAACAATATTTTCTACTTTCTGTTATAAAACATATCTAATAAAAAAAAAATCAAAATTCTTTATAAATGTAGGCCAAAATGTATTGGTAAAAAAACAAAAAACAAAAAAAAAAATCCCAATAAGTGTATATTAACCACCTTCATGACCAGGCCATTTTTTGCGATACGGAACTGCGTTATTTTAACTGACAATTGCGCGGTCGTGCGACACTGTACTCAAATAAAATGTATGTCCCTTTTTTCCTACAAATAGAGCTTTCTTTTGTTAGTATTTGATCGCCACTGTTTTTTTTTTTTTGTTTGTTTTTTTTAATTTTTTATTATATAAATTAAAAAAAGACTGAGAATTTTGAGAGAAAAAAAAAAACATAAAACATATCTAAAAAAAAAAAAAAAAAAATCAAAATTCTTTATAAATTTAGGGCAAAATGTCTTTGGTAAAAAAAAAACAAAAAAAAACTAAAAAATGCCAATAAGTGTATATTAACCGCTTGACCTCCCCCCTTCATGACCAGGCTTTTTTTTGCAATACGGCACTGCGTTATTTTAACTGACAATCGTGCGACACTGTACTGAAATAATATTTATGTCCCTTTATTCCTACAGATAGAGCTTTCTTTTGGTGGTATTTGATCACCTCTGGGGTTTTTTATTTTTTGCGCTATAAACAAAAAAAAAAGTTAATTTCTGCTATAAAGCCTATCCAATAAAAAAAATGTGAAAATCTAATTTCTTTATAAATTTAGGCAAATATGTATTCTGCTACATGTTTTTGGTAAAAAAGAATCCCAATAATCGGAAAAAATCCTAGGATTTTGTTGTCGGAATGTCCGAACAAAGTCCGACCGTGTGTACGGGGCATAAGTCTTGACTAAAATGGCATTTTAGTTTTAGTCCCATTTTAGTCTTTTGACTAAAATGCCTTTTTAGTTTTTAGTCCTATTTTAGTCATCTCGATTGTTTTAGTTTTAGTCGCATTTTAGTCGACTAAAATGTTTTAGTCGGTTTTAGTCGACGAAATTAACCCTGCAGTCCCGACTTCGGGGTCGATTTCAGAGACATCTGTGCGGGTTTCTGCACAGATGTCTATTGAAATTGCAACCCTGAAGTCGCCAAAAGTAGTACAGAAACTCCTTTTGGGAATCGGTGCGGCGTCGCACTGATCCGGACGGTGCCATTGCCCGGCAATAGCCGCCGATTTGGCATGCCAAATCACTGCAATGTGAACCAGGGCTTATACTGAGATCAAATTACACAAATTTACTAATTAGGTGACTTCTGAAGGCAATTGGTTCCACTAGATTTTAGTTGGGGGTATCAGAGTAAAGGGGGCTGAATACAAATGCCCCCCCCCCCCCCATACACACACACGTTTATCACTTTTTTATCATTTTCCTTCCACTTCACAATTACAGTAAAACCTTGGTTTGGGAGTAACTTGGTTTGAGAGCATTTTGCAAGACAAGCTAAATTTTTTAATACATTTTGACTTGATATACAAGTAGCGTCATGTCACAACTGAGTAAAAAAGAGAAGAGAGGCACCTTAAAGTGTAACAATATGGTTACATTTAATGAAGGTACAACATTTAGCAACATATCGCTACACTTAGAGGCTCCTCTCTTCTCTTTTATACTCTGGAGCTCCTGATGGATTTTGCTTCTAATCCCCTTGTGGAGGCTTCCATTTGTAGATGGACATTTTATGGTTACACAACCAACACATTGCTATAATCTTTTTATATGGACTATAAACTGAAGGACTTATGAATAAATGGTTGTGGAACGAATCGTTGGCATTTCCATTATGGGGAAATTCGCTTTGATATACAAGTACTTTGGATTACAAGCATGTTTCTGGAAGGAATTATGCTCACAATCCAAAGGTTTTACTGGATGTGCCACTATGTGTTGGTCTATCACATAAAATCCCAATAAAATACATTTATGCCGCAAACACACGAGCGGACTTTCGACGGACTGAACTCCGGAGGACTTTTTGATGGACTTTCCACGGAGTTCCGACGCAACGGACTTGCCTACACATGATCATACCAAAGTCCGACTGATTCGAACGTGATGACGTACGACGGGACTAGAATAAGGAAGTTGATAGCCAGTAGCCAATAGCTGCCCTAGCGTCGTTGTTCGTCCGTCGGACTAGCACACAGACGAACGGATTTTTCGACCAGACTCGAGTCCGTCGGAAAGATTTGAAACATGTTTTATTTCTAAAGTCCGTCTGACTTTTCGACAGTAAAAGTCCGATGAAGCCCACACACGATCGAATTGTCCGGCGGATTCGTTCCGTCGGACCCTTGCTGTCGAAAAGTCCGGTCGTGTGTGCGCGGCATTACACTTTTGGTTATAACATGACCGAATGTTGGAAAACTTCAAGGGGTATGAATACTTTTTCAAGGCACTGTATGTGAAAAGAGTTCCAAGATTCCCTATGAAAGGGAAAAGAATTTGTTACATTGTTTCAGTCTGCTGTACAACATTGTGTCTGATTCACTTTCCTCTGACCGCTCTGCCAATAAAGACAGCAAATGCCCCCCCCCTCCCATCCCCCCCGGGCATTCTCATATTCTGTGAAAAATACTCCTTGAAGACCCTTAAACTGCGTTTATTACTACCGCCGCCGCGCTCACCTCCAGCTGGATAATGTGATCTATCACCTGACTCCTCGCCAATAACTTATTTATTAAACGATATCCGCATTACACGGGAACCTGATAAAACGATAATGACGCAGGTGAGCTGACAGCGAGAGGGGGAGGGGAGGACATCATTGATTGGCTCCGGAGGGGGGTGGAATAGCTGAGGTTACAATGAAGAAAAGGGCAGGGCAACCATTAATAACGTGCCCCGGCCGTCCCCTTCTACAGCAATATGGAATAATCAATGAGCATCTGGAGCCGTCTCCTAACCGGAGCCTCTGATGCCCAATTATTGCGCGTTACGTCCGCCCCGGGGTTGCTATGGAGAGAACGTCACATTGGAGGGGGGGGGGGGTTACATCTGAAATAGAAGGAATCACCTATTATTGTAAGCTCTGGGGGAAAATCCGAAGACGTATAGGTCTGGGTGGAAAATAATGATCCTGTTTTGTTGCGCTCGGTAATATTTCGCCGCTACGTTTGTATCCAGTTCATGGCGGTTTCCAAGGGGAAAATCGCAGCGGCTAAAAGACAAGAGGAAAAGAAACGGGTGGAAAATAATTGATTATGGAGAGGATAGTGATGGGGGGGAAATGATCAGGAAAAAAAATGTCAGTGGAAAGACAGAGAAAAGTCTTTTTTGGACCGGGAAAGTCATCTGGCAGAATCGATCTTTCCTATATTAACCACTTCAGTACCGGGCACTTTCACCCCCTTCCTGCCCAGGGCAATTTCCAGCCTTCAGCGCTGTCACACTTTGAATGACAATTGCGCAGTCATGCAACGCTGTACCCATATGACATTTTTATCATTTTTTCGAGACAGATAGAGCTTTCTATTGGTGGTATTGAATCACCACTGGGCTTTTTATTTTTTGATAAATAAAAAAAATAAACCTTCTGGAAAAAAAACCTTTTTATTAGTTTCTGTTACAAAATTTTGCTAATAAGTAATTTTTCTCCTTTGCTGATGGGCACTGATGAGGCTGCATTGATGGGCACTGATGAGGCTGCATTGATGGGCACTAATGAGGCTGCATTGATGGGCACTGATGAGGCTGCATTGCTGGGCACTAATGAGGCTGCATTGATGGGCACTGATGAGGCTGCATTGATGGGCACTGATGAGGCTGCATTGATGGGCACTGATGAGGCTGCATTGATGGGCACTGATGGGGCTGCATTGATGGGCACTAATGAGGCTGCATTGATGGGCACTGATGAGGCTGCATTGATGGGCACTGATGGGGCTGCATTGATGGGCACTAATGAGGCTGCATTGATGGGCACTGATGAGGCTGCATTGATGGGCACTAATGAGGCTGCATTGATGGGCACCAATGAGGCTGCATTGATGGGCACTGATGAGGCTGCATTGATGGGCACTGATGAGGCTGCTTGATGGGCACTAATGAGGCTGCATTGATGGGCACTGATGAGGCTGCATTGATGGGCACTGATGAGGCTGCATTGATGGGCACTGATGAGGCTGCTTGATGGGCACTAATGAGGCTGCATTGATGGGCACTGATGAGGCTGCATTGATGGGCACTGATGAGGCTGCATTGATGGGCACTGATGAGGCTGCATTGATGGGCACTGATGAGGCTGCATTGATGGGGACTGATGAGGCTGCATTAACCACTTCAGCCACGGACCATTTGGCTGGCAAAAGACCAGAGCACTTTTTGCGATTCGGCACTGTGTCGCTTTAACTGAAAATTGCACAGTCGTGCGACGTGGCTCCGATAAAAAATTGATGTCCTTTTTTCCCCCCACAAATAGAGCTTTCTTTTGGTGGTATTTGATCACCTCTGCGGTTTTTATTTTTTGCGCTATAAACGAAAAAAGAGCGACAATTTTTTTCTCAGTTTAGGCCGATATGTATTCTTATATTTTTCTCAATATTTTTGGTAAAAAAAAAATCGCAATAAGCGCTTATTGATTGGTTTGCGCAAAATTTATAGCGTCTACAAAATAGGGGATAGTTTTATGGCATTTTTATTAATATTTTTTTACTAGTAATGCCGGCGATCAGCGATTTTTATCGTGACTGCGACATTATGGCGGACAGATCGGACACTTTTGGCGCTATTTTGGGACCATTCACATTTATACAGCGATCAGTGCAATTAAAAATGCATTGATTACTGTGTAAATGTGACTGGCAGTGAAGGGGGTTAACCAGGAGGGGGCGCTGTAGGGGTTAAGTGTGTCCTAGGGAGTGATTCTAACTGTGGGGGGGAGGGACTATGTGTGACATGACACTGATCACCGCACCCGATTACAGGGAGCTGTGATCAGTGTCCTGTCACTAGGCAGAACGGGGAAATGCTTGTTTAAATCAGCACTTCCCTGTTCTTCCTCTCCGTAAGACGATCGCGGGTATCCCCGCGGACATCGATCACACTCACGGAGCTCGCGGTGGGCGCGTGCGCGCCCACAAGCCGCGCCTTAAAGGGCAACGTACAGGTACATTAATATGCCTGTATGTGCCCTTCTGCCGATGTATATCAGCGTGAGCCAGTCGGCAAGCGGTTAATGGGCACTGATTAGGCTGCAAGGTTGAGGCTGCACCGACAGGCACTGATAGGCTGCATTGATGGGCACTGATGAGGCTGCATGGATGAGGCTGCATTGATGGGCACTGATGAGGCTGCATTGATGGGCACTGATGAGGCTGCATTGATGGGCACTAATGAGGCTGCATTGATGAGGACTGATGGGCAATAATGAGGCTGCACTAATGAGGTGGCACTGATGGCCACTGGTGAGGCGGCACTGATGGGCACTGATATGCTGCATTGATGGGTATTGATATGTTACACTGATGGACCCTGGTTGGCACAGATGGGTCTGCACTGGTGATCAGTGCCCTGATCATCAGTGTAAATGTCCCCTGTCACAGGTAAGCCAGTTATCGGCTTTCCTTTCCTCACACACTGACAGCGCTGAGGAAAGGAAATGCTGATAACTGTGCTAGTTGAAAGAATGGGGGGGGGGCAAATTGGGCCTTGTATACATAGGCACTGACAATCAAACTCTTGTCCAGCACTTAGATGGCCTCAATCTAATGGAAACCACTTCCTCTGAGCCCGGATCATCCCAGACCTTCCCCCAACCTGCAACTAAGCAGTGAAAAGAAACAGCACAGCAATAAGCTCATCTCTCTGCCACTCTGTTCTCTCCTCATATCAGCATGTTCCTTGTGACCATGTGAACTGGTTGACTCTGTGTGCTGCTTTTTCCTCTTACACCCCAGCCCTGCTGTACAGGGACTGCAAGAGGCTGATACCAGGTCACATTCAGGTACTTACACTGCTTGTATGTAGAAAACACATCAAACTCGTGTCCAGCAGTTAGAAGGCCTGAATCTGACGGAACCCACTCCCTCTGGGCCGAGGCCAATCCCGGACCAGCCCCCAACCTGCAACTGGGCCGTGAAAGGAGAAACAGCACGATGATGAGCTCATCTCTCCGCCGCTCTCTGCTCTCTCCTCCAATCAGCATGCTCCTTGTGACCACATGAACTGATTGGCTCCTTGTGCTGCTTCTTCCTCTCACACTCCAACCCTGCACATTTCGGGACACTTACACTGCTTGTATGTAGAAAATACATTAAATGGCAAATATAATAAATGTAGAGTTGTATCAACGTGTTATCTGGAGCAGATCCAAATCCAATCACTAAAATCTAATTTAGCAAGACATTTTGATATTTGCATAACTCCTCCCCCAGGAGTCAGCCCGCTGCTTTCATGAGTGCTGAGGGCTCTTAAGAGGAGAACTGAGGGCGGGTGCTGGGATGTGTTCAGGAAGCTCTGTACAGCACTCTGCTGGCTCCTCCCACCAGTCATGATCTGCCTGCATTGCATTGGAAAGAACAGAGATGGCAACACCAAGCCTAAAATAAAGTATGGAAATGGAAATGTTTTATTAGCTTGTTGATGGGGGGGGGGGGACCAGGAAAGGCAAAATATAAGCAGATTATTCTTCAGCTGTAATGACAAGTCTACTTTACAGCCTCCTCTGTCTGGACAGTTGTGTTTTGGTTTATAACTCTCTGTTCTTGTAAGTCCGGGTGCAGCAGGTTGTGCGCTCCATACATCACAATCATATATATAATATAATGAATGTCGATACAGAGGACGGATGGCGCGCTGATCAGCAGTGAAGCTCCTAAACTCACCTGTCACTCTCCCCGCCGTCCATATTGATGTTCATGTTAGTGGCCGCGCTCAGCGCTCTTCTTTTTATGACATGTGAAGATGGGGAGACCGGCTGGTTATTGACTTCTTTTAAAAGCCTATTTGGACGTCTCGGGGATGACAACGCGCGCGGCGTGAACTCCAACGGGACGGCGTGTGAACAGAACAAGATGAACATCCTCATCTCCTTACTGGAAAAACAGCAAAACAAAATCGTGAATCTTACTAATCCCATCAATATGCTAAATGAAGAAATGCGCACATCAGAATCAGCTTTATTGCACAATAGAATCAAAAATATGGGCAGAGTTCATCTCCAAGAAGCTTTAGCATAATATGGTAACAGCATCACAAAGGCGTATAAGAAACAACAAATAAGGTATAGGGGATTTTAAAGTTACCTTTTATGTGAAAAGAGTAAATATACTAAGATCTAAAAAGTTGAATTGTTTATTAACAAAAGTGATAAAAAGTATAGAATACAGTATAGAACACAGTCATAGGTATATACACATTTTCCTATTATTGACAGCGAAACAAACTGTAGTCACATACAAGTAGCTAGTGCGTCCACAAAATTCGACATGTTTCGCCGGTGTGGCTTCATCAGGAAAGGGACACTTTATTTAGTAACCATAAAAACATACATTTTTCACAGCTTTAGATGTATAGGAAGATAAAAGGAAAAATATATAATATTAATATACGTGATTTTTGTTTTACATATTCTAAACCGACACACACATAAATGTGAAAAGAAAAACAAAAGGAGAAAAAAAACAAAACAAAAAAAAACCCCAAGCACCCCAACCCCCCACATCACATGAAAAATCTCCCGTACCTTGAGGGGCATGAGAGCATGTTCAAATGGTGGTACTCCCAGGCAGGTGGGCATGTCCCAACCTAACTCCGGTCCAAGTGTAGCCAGATCTCCCGTAGGGAGGGATGTAATATTGTTCAAAAGCACATAGTAATGCCTGTAATGCGTAACATATATTAAATATTTTTTAGAATTACGGGAAGGGAGCACAACTTCAACACAGGCCCCAAACAGACATGAACCGTACTCACCTCCAACACAAGCGTTCCAAAAGTGCGTACTGGGAGCTCAGGTGGGCAAAGCAGATAAAAAGTTCTTAATTCAATACTGGCGTATGTGAAAATATTGCTGCGTACACACGAGCGGACTTTACGGCAGACTTTGCCTGGCGGACTTTTCGACCTACTTTACGACGGACTTTCTGAATGAACGGACTTGCCTACACACAATCCACCAAAGTTCGTCGAATTCGTACGTGATGACGTACGACCGGACTAGAGCCTGAGGCTCTAATTGGCTTCAAAAAGGGTGGGCTCTGCACCCCGAGCCCACCCACTCGTGTGACATAAGTAAATTAATATTTGCTAATGTCTTCCTGCTTCTCCTCCCGGCCAATTAGAAAGCGTGTCCTAAGACCCGATTGGCCCGGGAGGGAGGGCAGGAGCCATGAAAGGAGGCCACCGGGAGCCAAGCAACAGCATCAACATGGGGGCTTCGTGGTCTCCCCCAAACACCGGCTCATCAAAATTGACAGCTAAGGATAAGGTAAGGCCATGGATTGCCACCTTCCCATCCGGGATGGGGGGGGAGTATGGGGCGAGTGAGGGGGCCAGATTTGTTTGCCGCCCACCCCATAAATATTGAGCTCCAGCCGCCACTGCCAAAAATGGTCCTCGATTAAAAGTTTAAAATGGCTCTCAATATACGAGGCGTGTCTAAAAAGTTCAGTGAATGGTATCAGAAAACACACAAAACAGAAGATACAAACCAATTACCTTTATTGGCCTTCAAAATAATCACCATCCTTCGCAACACACTTTTGGCAACGTTCATAAAGCTTCTGGAAGCTGTAACCAAAGACCTCTTTAAGACCTGATTGCAGAACCGCTGTCACACATTCTTGGATTGCCGCCATCATTGCCTTGACCTTGGACTATTTGGGTCACCGGGAAGACGGTGAATGCAGGTGACTCTTTTTGGGACACCGGAAAGACGGTGAACGCTATTCCATCAATTGCCTCTTGGATTCCAGATTGAACTGGTAGCACCAGGTTTCATCCCCTGTGATGTTGGTTGGCAGAAAGGATTGATCCTGGTCACACATGGTAATGACATCTCCAGAGGTTTCCATCCATTTGGTTTCTGTTCATCAGTCAGCTTGTGTGGCACAAACTAGGAACAGATCTTCCACTTACCCAAATCTTCGCGGATGCTGGTGCGCAACGTGTCCTTGTCAATGCCCTATTCCATCAAGTAGAGTCAGCCGCCTATCTTATGCCAGCGTTTACCACACTTGCTCAATCATATCTGAGGTTCTGCTTGTTGACGGGCGACCTGAACGTGGCTCATCCTTGGTCATTCTTCCTGTCGTGAAAGCGTTTGAACCAGTCGTAAACACATTTTCTGCTCACAAATTCTGTCCCGTACACTTGCACCAACATTTCAACTTGTAGCAGAGCTTGATGTTCACCCTACCACTCATACTGTCTATGTTTGACTGCCCACAGCGGGTTTACCTAAATGGCCACATGTACTCCACATGCCACTCTAGGTGGCACTTTTCAACATGTCTTTGGATAGCCATGAGCATGCGCGTACCTGGCCCATGTTGCCGTTGAGATATCTGACCATTCACAAAACTTTTTAGACACACCTCATATATATAACGCTTACCCCAGAGCAGTCGCTGTTTTCTTGGTTACCCTGTTCCCAGAGCCCACGAATCTGTAAGCAGTGCCACATTCTCTGACATATGCGGGCTGAAGAGAAGATATTTATTGCAACAATATACATAATACCACAATAACCAAAGAATACAAATAGCAACAACCACCTCAAATAAGTAAAACAGTAGAAAATAGAGTATGCAGTTGGCAAATAGCAAACAGACCAGAGAATGACCCCTAATCGCTGTACTTAAGAAGGTCCAGTCTAAGGGCAATGCTAGTTCGGCACTCTACCAAATCCTTTTCCTGCTGGCCAGTACGTTGGGGCCCAAATGCAGCCCTGCCCTTGCCTATATAACAGCTGTCCCAGCTCAGATTAAAGTGGTTGTTAAGCCACTTAGTAAGTGACATGCAATCCCCTCGGTTAGAAAGCATCCTAGGCTGCAGTGTCTGTGCTTTGTAAAAAATATGCCTATTTCTACCTGAATTCACAGCGTGCAGGAGAGGAGGAGAGAGCTGAGACGTCAGCCGGCGAGGTCGGGAGCTGGGAGGAGTCACGTGAGGACTCACTGTTCAGGTAGGGAGCGGAGGGGGGAGAGGATGGGGAAGAGCAGAGAGCAGACTGCAGGTGAAGGAGGCACGTGAACTGACCACGGTGTCAGGGCTCAGCAGCCATGATAAACCGTGGTCAGTTTACAGGGGGGAGTGGAGAATCAGGCAGGATCAGCCAGGTATTTCAGGTGATATGGGGGGCCAAATTACACAGCACAAGCACTGTGCTATATAATATGCTTTGAAGTAACAACATCCAATTTTTTTTTTTTTTTTTACAAGTAACAAACTCTTTAAGGTCCTCCTAACCCAGGTATAGGTGCCTGCACTGTGTCCCAAGCAAACAATACAGCTCCTCTTTAATAGGGTTCAGTAGGGTTTGGCTAGCGGCCTCTCACCAACTCCTGGGGTAACAGCTGGAGTATCTCTGTTTACCTTGGGTACAGTTCTAAGCACATGACATGGGTACAGTTCTAAGCACATGACATGGGTACAGTTCTAAGCACATGACATGGGTACAGTTCTAAGCACATGACATGGGTACAGTTCTAAGCAGCTGCATTACTGTATTTAAGTGGGCAATTGGGGGGCGGGTGAAAACTTCTTTGCATGCATTCACGATATACGTAAAAAATGCTTGTCGTCCTTGCGGCGCCATTCATTGTTAATGGCACGCCAACCACAACAATCCAACATGCTTTTTAATCCATGCAAAAAAAATGCGCAACGAACACATCAAAGCACGTGGTTAAAAAACACAAAAAGATCAGCACGGAAAAAGGGTACATGAGCTACTTTGCCGCATTTATCACACGTAGGGCCACCCACTTCGATGAATGGGCTGCCCTTCGTCCGTAGCGTGAGAACCCGCACAAAACATGCAGAATCTGATTTCAACAACATAAAATAATCTTAATAATTTTTCAGGTTCTGCAATAAAATTAGCTTGATTTACGGTCAATCTTATTGGTGGTTTAAGCGATCGGGTGCTCTGGGGATTGATTGATGTGGATGTCCCATTGATCCCTGTTACTATGGAGCATGTGATGGTGATAATATTCATGTTATGCTGAGTAATGACACGGAGGTTCCTGCCTTCGGTAAAGGTTTACGCGTGACATGTGACAATATTTTGCCATTTTAATCAATCCTCACATCTCTATTACTCAGCGGAGGATTGCCAAACACTTAGGAGGCATCATCAAAAGGTCGCTATGGCAACCCACTAATACATACAAATCACCTCCCACCGCCGTATGTGTGAATGACAGAGGCAGCGGTAGGGGTGACACGACAATTATTTTGGTGGTGTTGTGAGCTTTTAGTAGTAAATTTTCTACTTCACCTCTAAACAGCTTAACGTCTATAACCCACTTCGAATAGAACACTTTGGGGTCTGTTTCTAAAAAAAAAAATTTGAATAGATATTTATCCACACGATTTGCATGTGCATTCATTCTGTGCAAATTGGACAAAAACGAATGCTCCTTAGGCTATTTTCACTTGTGAGCGAATGTTCTTTTATTATGGGCAGTAGAAAAATATTAATAATATGGCCACTAGATGGAGCTGAGGATCATAGAAAAGATATACACCCACTGGCCACTTTATTAAAGTGGAGTTCCACACAAAAATGGAACTTCTGCTTTTCGGAACCCTCCCCCCCTCCGGTGTCACATTTGGCACCTTTCAGGGGGGAGGGGGGTGCAGATACCTGTCTAAGACAGGTATTTGCATCCACTTCCGGCATAGACTCCCACGGGAGTCTATGCCTCTTCCTGTCCCTCCGCGCCGTCTCCTGGGAAACACACAGCTCCCAGGAGAGAGCGGGGACCAGTTACGATGCGCAGCGCGACTCGCGCATGCGCAGTAGGGAACCGGGAAGTGAAGCCGCAACACTTCACTTCCTGATTCCCTCACCTAGGATGGCGGCGGCAGCTGCCGAGAATCGATCGGTTTATCGGCGTCGGCTGCCGACATCGCTGGACCCTGGGACAGGTAAGTGGCCATGTATTAAAAGTCAGCAGCTACAGTATTTGTAGCTGCTGGCTTTTAATATTTTTTTTTTAGGTTGATGTAGGTGGACCCCCGCTTTAAGTACACCTGTTTAATTGCTTGGCAACACAGATTGCTAATCAGCCAAACACATGACGGAACCGGGTGACCCCACCCCTTGTGACGTCATGTGACGTCAGAGGGGCGGGCTCATCCGTTTACATCACCGGGTGGCCCCGCCCTTGCCTATATAACAGCCGTCACAGTCAAGAGACCGCAGTTGGTGGGACGCCTCCCACCGAGACGGAGCTTCTTTTTTTTTTTCTATTGAAGATCGATGGACATCGCGGGACATTTAAAAAAAAAAAAAAAAATTGTCCAAAACTGTCTCCTGTCGTTTTTACTTTTTTGACACTTTTTTGGAGAATGGGTATGGGTACAATGTACCCCATACCCAATCACATAGGGGGGGGCGGGATCTGGAGGCCCCCTTGTTAAAGGGGGCTTCCAGATTCCAATAAGCCCCCCACCTGCAGACCCCTACAACCACTGGGCAAGGGTTGTGGGGATGAGACCCTTGTCCCCATCTACCCCAAAGCACCCTCCCTATGTTGAGGGCAAGCAGCCTGGTATGGTTCGGGGGGGCGCTCGGATAAGGGCCTGGTATGGATTTTGGGGGGGCCCCCACGCCATTTATAAAAAAATGTTAGCGTTGGGTTACCCTTAAGATCCATACGATTTTTTTTTTTACATTTTGGTACGGGGTTCCCCTTATCCACTTCAATACACTGTGTTATATACAATATACTACACTGCCTGCACTGACTGAATATAGAGTCTACACTGAATATCTATATATATATATATACTAGGATGTATACGGTTGTGCTCATAAGTTTACATACCCTGGCAGAATTTACGATTTCTTGGCCATTTTTCAGAGAATATGAATGATAACACAAAAACTTTTCTTTCACTCATGGTTAGTGTTTGGCTGAAGCCATTTATAATCAATCAACTGTGTTTACTCTTTTTAAATCATAATGGCAACAGAAACTACCCAAATGACCCTGATCAAAAGTTTACATACCCCAGTTCTTAATACCGTGTATTGCCCCCTTTAACATCAATGACAGCTTGAAGTCTTTTGTGGTACTTGTGGATGAGGCTCTTTATCTTCTCAGATGGTAAAGCTGCCCATTCCTCTTGGCAAAAAGCCTCCAGTTCCTGTAAATTCTTGGGCTGTCTTGCATGAACGGCACGTTTGAGATCTCCCCAGAGTGGCTCAATGATAATGAGGTCAGGAGACTGAGATGGCCACTCCAGAACCTTCACTTTATTCTGCTGTAGCCAATGACAGGTCGACTTGGCCTTGTGTTTTTGATCATTGTCATGTTGGAATGTCCAAGTACGTCCCATGCGCCGCTTCCTGGCTGATGAATGCAAATGTTCCTCCAGTATTTTTTGATAACATACTGCATTCATCTTCCCATCAATTTTGACTAAATTTCCTGTGCCTTTGTAGCTCACACATCCCAAAACATCAGCAATCCACCTCCGTGTTTCACAGTAGGAATGGTGGACCTTTCATCATAGGCCTTGTTGATTCCTCTCCAAATGTAGAGTTTATGGTTGTGGCCAAAAAGCTAAATTTTGGTCCCATCACTCCAACTTACTTTGTGCCAGAAGGTTTGAGGCTTGTCTCTGTGCTGTTTGGCGTATTGTAAGCGGGATACTTCGTGGCATTTGCGTAGTAATGGCTTTCTTCTGGCGACTCGACCATGCAGCCCATCTTTCTTCAAGTGCCTCCTTATTGTGCATCTTGAAACAGCCACACCACATGTTTTCAGAGAGTCCTGTATTTCACCTGAAGTTATTTGTGGGTTTTTCTTTGCATCCCGAACAATTTTCCTGGCAGTTGTGGCTGAAATTTTAATTGGTCTACCTGACCATGGTTTGGTTTCAACAGAACCCCTCATTTTCCACTTCTTGATTAGAATTTGAACACTGCCGATTGGCATTCTCAATTGCAATCCTTGGATATCTTTTTATATCCCTTTCCTGTTTTATACAGTTCAACTACCTTTTCCCGCAGATCCTTTGACAATTCTTTTGCTTTCCCCATGACTCAGAACCCAGAAACGTCAGTGCAGCACTGGATGACAGATGCAAGGGTCTGTCAGAAGTCCAGAAACTCATTGACCTTTTATACACACACACACTAATTACAAGCAAACAGATCACAGGTGAGGATGGTTACCTTTAATAGCCATTCAAACCCCTTTGTGTCAACTTGTGTGCATGTTATCAGGCCAAAATCACCAGGGTATATAAACTTTTGATCAGGGTCATTTGGGTAGTTTCTGTTGTCATTATGATTTAAAAAGAGTAAAATAGCACCCTGCCTTTGGCCAATTATGGCTCTCTTAGCAGAGGGCGCTGTGATTGGCCAAAGCATTCAGGTCAGGAGCATGCTTTGGCCAATCATCAGACATCAATGCACTGCAATCTCGCAGTGAATTATGGGGCGTTCCGCGGCGCTCAAATTTGCCACGAACGCCCCATAATATTTGCTGTTCGGCTCGAACATCGAGCTCATCCCTATTGCTGACCATGTCCATCCCTTTATGACTACAGTGTTCCCATCTTCTGATGGCTCCTTCCAGCAGGATAATGCTCCATGTCACAAAGCTCCAATCATCTCACCACTGGACAATGAGGTCCCTGTACTCCAATGGCCTCCACACTCACCACATCTCATCCAATAGAGGGCCTTTGGGATGTGGTGTAAAGAGAGATTGGCATCATGGATGTGCAGCTCACAAAACTGCAGCAACTGCATGATCCTATCATGTCACTATGGAGCAAAATCTCTGAGGAATGTTTCCAACACCTTGTTGAGTCTATGCCATGAAGAATGAAGACAAAAGGGGGTCCAACCTGGGACTAGCACTACCTAATAAAGTGGTTGGTGAGCGCATACATTGTCTTGAAAAAGTATTCCTACCCCTTAAAATTTTCCACATTTTTCATGTTACAACCAAAAATGTAAATGTATTTTATTGGGATTTTATGTGATAGACCAACACAAAGTGGCACATAATTGTGAAGTGGAAGGAAAATGATAAAAGGTTTTCAAAATTTTGGACAAATAAATATGTGAAAAGTGTGGGGGGTACATTTGTATGGCGCCCCCCGGAGTCAATACTTTGTAGAACCCCCTTTCTCTGCAATTACAGCTGCAAGTCTTTTTGGGGATGTCTCTCCCAGCTTTGCACATCTAGAGAGGGACATTTTTGCCCATTCTTCTTTGTTGTCCTGCTGGAAGGTGAACCTCCGCCCCAGTCTCAAGTCTTTTGCAGACTCTAACAGGTTTTCTTCTAAAGCCTCGTACACACGGTATGATTGTTGGCCAACCGAGTGTCTGATTTTTGTCAAAAGGGCGTATGCCAGGATCTTGTCTTGCATACTAAGGGCACACAATTGTCGTGCCACAAACACGAACGTAGTGATGTACTACCAGGAATTTCAGCTCTTGAGCGCCACCCTTCTGTTAATTTCGTGTTTAGTGAGCATTGATTCTGAGCATGCATGTTTGTACTTTCGACTTTTGTGTTACAGATTTGTGTACTGACCATAGGAAAATCTGACGTCAAACCGTTGTCCGCCGAAAATTTAGTAGCCTGCCATCCAACATTCGTTGGCTGAAGGTTGGACAATAAATGTCAAAAGGAGCGTACTAACGGTAAGGTTTTAGGACAACAGTCTCTCAACAGACAATCCCCTGCCAACAATTGTACCGTGTGTGCGAGGCTTAAGATTGTCCTGTATTTGGCTCCATCCATCTTCCCATCAACTCTGACCAGCTTCCCTGTCCCTGCTGAAGAAAATCATCCCCACCACATGATGCTGCCACCGCCATGTTTCACGGTGGGGATGGTGTGTTCAGGGTGATGTGCAGTGTTAGTTTTCCACCATACATAACATTTTGATTGTAGGCCAAAAAGTAAAATTTATGACCAGAGCACTTTCTTCCACATGTTTGCTGTCTCCCCCACATGGCTTCTCACAAACTACAAACAGGACTTATGGATTTCTTTCAATAATGTCTTTCTTCTTGTCACTCTTCCATAAAGGTCAGATTTGTGGAGAACACGACTAATAGTTCTCCTGTGGACAGATTCTCCCACCTGAGCTGTGGATCTCTGCAGCTCCTCCAGAGTTACCATGGACCTCTTGGCTGCTTCTCTGATGAATGCTCTCCTTACCCGGCCTGTGAGTTTAGGTGGACGGCCATCAGTGGCGGCTGGTGAAGTTTTAGGATGGGGGGGCGCCAGACCCCGCCCTTCCTTTTTGACCCCTCCCACTTGGTGAAAATGAGCGTGGTTTCAGCGAAATAGTGGGCATGGCTATAAGGTGGTATGGTTAGCGTCTGAGGTGAATGAGGGATGGAGGGAGAGGGAGAGAGGGATGGAGGGACAGCAGGCCCAGATCCTACACAACAATAGAAATATGTGTATTCTAGAAAGTTTAACAATCAGCAGATAAAGATATTCAAAACACCTGGTGTTAGCACTTCAATCATCCCGGCACCATGGTTGTTATGGTGTCAGGATGATTGAAGAGCATTATTTCTATTATTCCATTGTAATATAAAATGAAATAATTCAACTCACCATAATGCAGAATCAGTGGGAGCCCTGAGCGTGTCACTAGCCACGTCGCCTGCCACGAGATGCCATCAGTTGTCCCCAGCGGAGTCCGTCCTTACATCAGGTGCCCCCAGCGGAGTCCCTCCTTACATGCAGCCTGTGTCACACAAAATGCAACCTGTGTCCCACCAAACGCAGCCTCCTGTGTCCCACCAAATAAACCAGCCTGTGTCACATCAAATAATGCAGCCTGCCTGTGTCACATCAAATAATGCAGCCTGCCTGTGTCACATCAAATAATGCAGCCTGTGTCACAAAAAATAATGCAGCCCGCCTGTGTCCCATCGAACCCCCCTCCCCCCCGTTCTCCACGGGAGCACAGCGGTACTTACCTTGCTGTGTTGTCCTCTCCTGCGTTGTCTCCTTCCACAGCGGTGATGGGTCCACTCCTCTCATATTTCCTGTTTTCTGTCTCCCGGGCGCAATAGGAGAGAGAAAACAGGAAGTGACATCAAACTCAGATGTCAATCAAACCGCCCGGCCATAGTAATAGATACTACGAGCGCCAGGCGGAAGCTACTCGGCGCTTCTGAAAGTGCCGCAAGGCAGGATAAAAATGAAGCGCCACATCTGCAATCTTGTGATTGTATAGACATGGCGCTTCCCATAAGTGCACTGTGTCCGGCATCCGAACACAGTGCACTTAAGGACCTTTTTTTGTATTTTTTTCTTTAAAGGGCCAGTATTAAATTTTTATTTATTTTTTTACTTTTTTTTTGTCTGCCTGGAGGGGGGGGGGGCGGCGGCGCCCATTCGCCCCCTATGGACGGGCCGCCACTGACGGCCATGTCTTGGTAGGTTTACAGTTGTGTCATACTCTTTCCATTTTCGGATGATGGATTGAACAGTGCTCCGTGAGATGTTCCTGATGATGTATTAATTACAAAACGTACTGTATGTCGAGACGCTTCTGGTCACATCACTTCCGGATCCCGACTTCCAGTTTTCTCTCATGCATGAGTGGAACGCACGCCAGCTCTGGACATGAGCCCAGCGGCAAGCGGTTTTCACATACAATTTTCTGCAGGCTATCCTCAGTGCCAGGAGAAGGCACCCACAAATGTAAACAGACACCGTTTTTATGTACGATTTTAAATAAAATACAGTATTGCGCTTTGTATTGTCCCTTTGTTTTCTATAGGGGTTAACATGGTGGAGAGGAGGTTACAGTAGAGAGGATCCCCATATATTAACCAAGGGTATCCAATCAGGATTTCCCAAAAGTGCAACAGACCTTCTTTTTAAGTAAAGAGGTCATATCCATCTGGTGAGCAGTTTTCATTTCTGAGCACTTTGGGTGTATTTTTATTATAGACGTTGAAGGAATTCCCCTTGTTTTCGGTGTGGGTCTACTATCAAGACACAACATTGAATGTTAGGGACTTTATAATTTATATGTAGCCAGGAGCTGGCTATTATGCCTGCAATTCTGAGACATTTTTGCTGTGTTATTATTGTGGGGTTAGCTCCCTCTAGTGTTTTCTGGACTCTATGTGTCATTTCCTTACGACAAAATGCGGAGCAAAGCATCGTGGAAGGTGTAGTTCAGAATGCTGAAGTTTCAGTGCCAGCAGGACTGATCTGAACTACAATTAACAGAATGCTGAGTGGACAGAACGGACTACTGGGAAAGGATATAAAAGGGCTGGCGCGGCCTCGATCTTTCTCTTGGGACGCCATTTGACTCTGCCAGCAGGAGGTCTGTGTAACAGTGAGCTGCTGTTGATTTGGGGCCTACACATCAGGGAGCCGTTCAGCTATACCCAGAGGGACCTCTGCGGACATGATCGTTTCTTCCCTGCACCGGACCGGAGGGTGTTCCAGGTCATCTAGAGACGCCTGCTCTTCAGATCCGAATGAAGGACGCCATCTCCCAGAGCCAGGATACAGAGAGAGTCCCTGATAGAGTCTTCTTCATCACCTACATCATTGCCAGCTGTATCTGAGTTCCAGAGTGGTGAGCGGGCATAGCCCATCTTGTTGTTTAAAGACACTGCTTTCAGACATCATTTACATAGTTCAGCCTGGTGGTACTTGTAGTTCTTATTTTGTAACGAACACTGAAAGCAGACATCCATGCCTCGTTCACATTATTGATTCTAGTAGCTATACTGGATAACACCAATAGGATCATATGAGAGGAAGTTACAATACAACAAGGATATCTTAAAGTTCTGCCAAATTTGCTGTACCCTGTTATCAAGGATTACCTTAGCTACAATACAACAAGGCTAGCTGAAGACATCTGGATTTCAAGGAATACCGTTTTACTTTTTGTTATTTGTTTCCTCATCTGATTTAATTGCATTGGACTCCATATTAAAGGGAGCCAGCCAATTTGAATACAAAAGTGTGCATATTGTTTTCTTTATGTTGTGCAAGTTTTAATGGCCTATGGGTTGAGGAAACAGAAGGGAGTGTCAGCTTTTTACCCTCCTGTTGACCTGTTCACATAGGTGTCTGTGAGCGGGTTAATATCTGTGTTCCTTTACAGTTAAGGGCGCTTCATATAACTATATTGCCTTTTTCATAAGTATAGATAAGTATTTGTAAGAGTGGCCTTTTATTATCTTATAGTGTTGAGATATACTTATGTCTGTGTTCTCACTAATCCAGTAAACATACTTGAACTGTTTCTTTAATACTGTGTGAATCTCTCATTATTAATACAGTTGGTAAGATGACTGAACCCAGGGTGTCAGAGGTAATGGAGGACTTGCAGAGTCGAGGTAATCAGTGGGGTACAGAGTCTGTTAGCAGCCCTGATGGGGGCGCCGCTACATATACATCAATCAATTTTTGATCACATCATATGTTTATCACAAATGGTTATTTATTCTTGCACTTTATGAACATGTTCACTTTATTCCATGTCATATGGTCTTATATAAGGTACTTAATAGAATAATATTTTGCACACGTTCACTTTATCCCATGTCATTTGGTCCCATATAGGGAATTTAATAGTACCACTTAGTGCCCCCTATCACTCATTTGTTTAACTGCACAGTGCCTTAGTTCATTGTTTTGGGGAGCAGCTTTTTGTACATAAGGTATTCGTTTAGAATATTGTTTGGCGCAAGGTCCCCCCCCCCCCCCACAAGGGATACAATGTACCAATTCTAGAGGATGCTACAGGGAATTAAAAAATAAATGTAACCATTCTGGCATTATCTAGAATTGTTATATTGTATCTTATGTTACAAAGACAGAAGTATTTCCTATGCTCCTCAGTTCTGTCTAGTGGCCATAATCTGGCTTATACACACAATGCTCCGGCTCTCTGCCCCCCTCCCACTCGATGACACTGCTGCCTTATACACACAATGCTCCGGCTCTCTGCCCCCTCCCACTGGATCACACTGCTGCCTTATACACACAATGCTGCAGCTCTCTGTCCCCTCCCCCTGGATCACCCTGCTGCCTTATACACACAATGCTCCAGCTCTCTGCCCCCTCCTCCTTGATTACCCTGTTGCCTTATACACACAATGCTACAGCTCTCTGCCCCCTCCCACTGGATCACACGGCTGCCTTATACACACAAGCAGAAGCTGCCATGGATATCTTTGGACCTATGGGCTTTTTAGTATAATCCTACATCCCCACACCACATTCACGTGAATGACTATGTATGTTGTTGTTTAGCTTTATCCCTACCTGCGCCATTCAGGACAATTCTCTGTGTCACAAGATTTTTGGAGTGTGTTTGGGGGACTTTGTGCCCATTCAGCCAAAAGAACATTTGTTAGGTCGGATACTGATGGAGGATGAGAAGATCTGTATTGTAATTGGTGTTCCAGTTCATCCCAAAGGTGTTCAGTAGGGTTAAATTGTGGACACTCAAGTTCTTCCACACCAAATATATCAAACCATGTCTTTATGGATCTGACTTTGTACACAAGGGCACTGTCATGTGGAACTACAAAAGGTGTTCACCAAACTGTTACCACAGAGATGGAGGAACATGTTGGAGGTAATGATATTGGATGAGAAGACCTAGTTCACCATCTGTGTGCCAATTCATCCCTAACGTGTTCAGTAGGTTTGGGATCCAGGCTCTGTGCAGGACATCTGAGTTCCTCTACACCAGACTCCTCATACCATGTCTTTATGGAGCTAGCTTTGTACACAGGGGTGACGTCATGGTGGAACAGAAAAGGGTCTTCATCAAACTGTTACTACAAGATTGGACGTGTGCAATGGTCTCCATTGTCTTTGTATGATTTACCATTACCAGTACCCTTCACTGAAAACACCTAAGGTCCATCATTTGGCGGCTTCCATGTACTTTTAACCATAAGGGTATGTCTGATGGTCAGGTGTCCACCATCTTTTGACCATATAGTGTTGGTCCCTTCTTTTTACATAAAAAATGTGTGTTGGTTGAAATTGAAACCTTTCCATCCTATAAGACAAAATATTCTCCTATTAAGAAAAGAAACAATTATCAGAAGATACTGGTCATTAAATTTGCATTTGAATTCTGGAAAAAAATCTGAAAGATAGAACGTTCATCTTGCCTCAAAAATGAAATGAAGTCCTTTTCTGACATTGATTGGCACATTAATTTCATATCTAAAAATTACATCTCCATAGAGGTCACGAGTGAGATTGCCGAAGTCTTTTTTACTGTTTCATGTTGACTGTCAGATGTCGCTCAGATGCTAGGCATACCGTAAATCTATAAATAGGAAAAATTGCAGATTATCTCACTATCATGCTTTAAAAGAGGAATAATTGGTATAAAATCACAATCAAACAATAGATACACTCTATTATGCAACTCCTGGCAAATATTTGAAGTACCCTTTGATTCATGCATTCCTCATAATATTTTTTCAGGTTCAGGAAGCGCAATGACCTTACATTTTCCTTTAAGGTAAGTTACCACACAACTCAAAGTTGAAATATTTCTTAGTGTTGATGTGCAAGCTGATGAGCGAGAGTGGGAGTACTTAGGTAAGCCTACATAAAACAGGGGAGTTGATTTACTAAAGTCAAAAGGGCTGTTCAATTTGCAAGGGAATTTGCCCTAAAGCTTAGTGAATGTGGCGAACTTTCACTTTGCAAAGAACACCAAATCACATGCAAGGAAAATTTTAAAAAATAGGGTTTTTTTTGCTTGCGTATAATTGGATGATGGAAGTTAGCAAAGCTTCGCCTAATTCACTAAGCTCTGGGCAAATCCTCCTTTACAAAGTGCAACTTCCTTTGCAAATTAAATGGCCTATTTGCCCCTAGTAAATCAACCCCAGAGTTGTGAAGTTCACCAGTAGTCAATGTCTGAAGAACTAAAAAAGGTGTTTGTTGTAGAATGCACATTCAGGACCTTCAGCCTTGAGGCATACCACCTGCCTTCCTTGGTAGTGAGCTGCTAATTGCTGCTTACCTTCCAAAGTTCAAGTTCACCAGCGACTTTCACCTGCCTGGTCAGATAGACTTGTTTTGCATTAAAGTAAAAACACTATATGGCCAAAGTTTTGTAGACACCTGGCCATCACAACTGTATGAGATTTGGTCTCTTCTTTGAAACCATAGCAGCCTCCACTCTTTATCATCCTGTAGTTAGTGCAAGAATAGCAGGACACAAGGACTTTTACCTAAATGTTCAGATAGAAATGTTTTGCATGAAAGTAAAAACGCTCTGGAGTTGATTTACTAAAACTGGAGAGTGCAAAAAATATGGTGCAGCTGTGCATGGTAGCCAATCAGCTTCCATCTTATTCAGTTGACAATAAAACCTGGAAGCTGATTGGTTTTTATGCAGAGCTTCTCTAGATTTTACACTCTCCAGTTTTATTAAATCAACCCCTATGTGGCCAAAGCTTTGTAGACACCTGACCATCACACCTGTGTTAGATGCTCCATTTCAAAACCATGACCATTAATATGGCGTTTCCCATCTTTGCAGCTACAGTGACAAAAATAATGATTTGATACCCTGCAGATTATGCAAGTTTGCCCACGTACAAGGAAATGAAGGGTCTATCATTTTAAATCATAAATAGGTGTATATTAAAGGCTATAGACAGAACATCAACCAAAAATGCAGAAAAAAACACGATACAAATGTTATAAATTGAGTTGCAGTTCAGTGAGTAAAATAATTATTTGATCTCCAAGCAAAACACCACTTAGTACTTGGTGGAGAAACCCTTGTTGGCAAGCAAGGCGTTTCTTGTATTTGGTTACCAGGTTTGCACACATTTCAGGAGGAATTTTGGTCCACTCTTTACAGATCTTCTCTAAATCCTTAAGGTGTCTTGGCTGTCGCTTGGCAACTTGAAGTTTTAGCTCCCTCCATAAATTTTCTATAGGATTAAGGTCTGGAGACTGGCTAGGCCACTTCATGACCTTATTGTGCTTCTTCTTGAGCAACTCTTTTGTTGTCTTGGCTGTAGGTTTTGGGTGATTGTCATGCTGGAAGAACGATCCACGACCCATCTTCAGTTTTCTGGCTGAAGGCAGAAGGTTCTCATCCAAGATTTTACAATATATGGCCCCATCCACTGGCCTCTCAATGCAGAAAGTTTGGCACTTACCTTTATCAGAGAAACAGCCCCAAAGCATAATGTTTCCACCTCCGTGCTTGACTGTAGGGATGGAGTTCTTAGGGTCATAGTCAGCAATTTTCTTCTTCCAAACAAGGCGAGTCGAGTTAATGCCAAAGAGCTCAATTTTGGTCTCATCTGACCACAGCACTTTCTCCCAATCCTTCGCTAAATCATTTAGATGCTCATTGGTGATCTTCAGAAGAAACTGTACAGGTGCCTTCCTGAGGAGGGGGACCTTGCGGGCGCTGCAGTATTTCAATCATATTGTGTTACCAATGGTTTGTTTGGTGACTGTGGTCCCAAATGCCTTGGGATCATTCACAAGCTCCTCCCATGTAGATCTGGGCTGATCCCTCACTTTACTTATGATCATCCTTACCCCATGAGGCAAACTCCTGCATGCATCTCCAGACCGAAGGTGATTGATGGTTATTTTGTATTTCTTTCATTTGAGAATAATTGGTCCAACAGTTGTCTCCTTCTCATAAAAGCTTCTTGCTGATGGTCTTGTAGCCCATTCCAGCCTTGTGCAGGTCTACAATCTTGTCCCTGACGTCCTTTGACAGCTCTTTGGTCTTGCCCATGATGGTGAGGTTGGACTGGAAGAAAGAGATTCTGTGGACAGGTGTCTTTTATAATGAGTTGTTGTTAGGAGCACCTTCCTAAATGGACAGGACTAATCTGTGTACCACATGTGCACATACTGTAGTGTGATGGGCCTGGGTCTACAGATTTTTGTCTTTATGTTTTCCTAGCCAAGGTGTCCATTGACTCAATGCTTTTCAGTTTGCTAGGTGCTAAGTATAATCTTTGGGCCAAGATGTCTTTTTCTCTCAACATCTGATTTGGGTTTGAGTATACACCCACTAGTCAATGATCCTACCTTAAAAGCTATCTGCCTGAAACAACAATATGATTAGTGAGGTCATTCGCGAGAACTAAGGTAAGTAAAATTGGTGGCTCACTGCGTGGAAGGCTGAGATCCCAACCCTTGTATCCTGGAACCCTTATCAGTCAACCTGTCAAGAGGTTCAAGTAGCAAAGCCCATTAAATGACAGTGCACAAACCGGCAGAAGCTGGGCTCGCCGAGCTGACTGTCTACAGCATCATTTTGTAATTAGCTGTGTGTGAAGGAGACTACACGGCTTAGCGGACTGGAACAAGGAGGCCGTGAATCCTAGCCAGGCAGTCGATTGACCGCAGAACATTACTGTCTGAGAGACGCTCCTGGTGCGGCACGCTCGCAGCCCCGGCCCTGCTCCCAGGAGGGGAGAAAATGTCCACTCTGCTTCATAAATTCACTATTATAGATGGCACATCGCTCGCTGGATTAAATGGCGGAGAGACAGCGAGAATTTAACCTCGTTCTTAGGCAAATGAGCAGGAAGGAGATTAAAACAAATTTTTCATTTCATCTGTTTTCTGCTAGACTGCTAAGGTCATGTTGCTTCAAGAAATCAAAGGGAACGTGGATTGCTAGCGAATCTATTACAGTTTATTACAGTCCGTGAATTTCCAGTGCAGTGAATGCCGGATGGGCAAAATACAGATGTAAGCAACGCTAATGATATTGGTGTTATGGCCACCATTTAAAGGAGGTCAGATGACAGAATTTTCAAGTTCAACTCTGATTTTGTTAAAACAGTTATATTGTCAGAAGTATTGGGACGCCTGCCTTTACACGCACATGAATTTTAATGGCATCCCAGTTTAAGTCCGTAGGGTTCAATATTGAGTTGGCCCACCCTTTACAGCTATAACAGCTTCAACTCTTCTGGGAAGGCTGTCCACAAGGTTTAGGAGTGTGTCTATGGGAATGTCTGCCCATTCTTCCAGAAGCGCATTTGTGAGTTCAGGCACTGATGTTGGATGAGAAGGCCTGGTTTGCAGTCTCCGCTCTAATTCATCCCAAAGGTGTTCTGTCAGGTTGAGGCCAGGACTCTGTGCAGGCCAGTCAAGTTCTTTCACCCCAAAATCGCTCATCCATGTCTTTATGGACCTTGCTTTGTCCACTGGTGCACAGTCATGTTGGAACAGGAAGGGACCATCCCCAAACTGTTCCCACAAAGTTGGAAGCATGCAATTGTCCAAAATGTCTTGGTACGCCTTAAGAGTTCAATTCACTGGAACTAAACGGCCAAGCCCAAACGCTGAAAAACAACCCCACACCATAATTCCCCCTCCACCACATGATTTGGACCAAAGCAAAGTCCATAAAGACATGGGGGAGCGAGTTTGGGATGGAGGAACTTGACTGGTCTGCACAGAGTATAGCTGCAAAGGGTGGGCCAACTCAATATTGAACCCTATAGACTAAGACCGGTGAAGGGATTTGCAGGTACTTCAGGTACGTGACGGACCACCCAAGGGTTAATATTGCAGACCACCAAAGACCCCCGGTACCGTGAGACACCTCAATGAACACAAGATACAAGAAGTGAGTTCAAAAGATGTCTGCTTTATTGGGAGTGTACACAGCTTATATTTGGTTCAGCTTACCAATCAAAAGAGGGGAGAGGGGAGTGATTAGTAAAGGAATATATTGATATAAAATATATGATTAGACAAGTCAGCAATATATGGTTATACAGGTCTGTGACCCTTAAAACAAATTCAGCATGAGGTTACAAAAGTCAACAGGCCATCTGGTTATGAGTCATAAGTCATGCATCCCGTCCCATGGCCTATAAAACAGAGAACAGGAAAGGGACAAAACAAACCATGATTATATATAGAGTATAAATGCTTGTGCAAGCAGTTTTCTTGTGTGTTCTTGCAAAAATGCAGTTACAAGCTGGAATGACAGAATAAGCTGGAATGACAAGTCTGAGACTAAGTTAAAGTTATATGAACTTATAATCACAAGATGGAGTCACATTGGTTTGGTCATATTACTACAACTGGGATGCCATTAAATTTCATGTGCGTGTAAAGGCAGGTGTCCCAATACTTTTTGTAATATAGTGTATTTCAAGGCTTAGTGTGACGTAATGGAATTTAAAGTGTTACTAAACCCAGGACCCTGCATTCATTATATCTGGTCTCTCCCACAGTACACAGAACATGGAAATGCAATTATTTTAGTAAAAGGGGAGTATCAGAGAAGACAGGCTCAAATAGTCTTTTTACACAATGCGGAGAATTAACCCCTTAGGCTCCACAGTGCATATAACAAGCATGCTTTACTGCGTATACAGACTGATTTTACTTTTGTGGGTTTAGCAACATTTTATTGTTATTAAAAATTACAATTTCCTTCTTTTTATGAAGTATTTTTTTAAATCTGCAAAAAAAAAAAAAAAATTCGAAACTTGCTTCCTTGCAATATGGCAACTTTGGCATTTTTCGTTCATGTTTAGAACTCCGTACAAATCTAGTTTCCTGCTTGTGTGATTGGCTGTTCCCAGACATTTGCACAGAGCACAAGGTCAAAAAGGAGGAATCCAGAGCAAAAGGACTTTTAAGTTTGATGGGGTACTTTTAAAATTCCGGTTTTGTTAAAAAAAAATTGATACAATGAATATCATGGCTAGGAAAGGGTGGAGTGATTTTGGGCGAAATTCATTGAGGGCTGGTTCACACCAGATGCAGTCCAGCGCCTTTTTTAATCTGCATCAAAAGCACATGCACCGTGTATTCCAGTGCTCCTAGTTTTCACACCAGTGCAGTCACCAAAAGTAGAGACTGCTACACAGTGCATACCTCCCAACTTTTAGAGATGGGAATGAGGGACACCTATCAGCAAAAGTATGCAGGCATAGGACACACCCCTTGCCACGCCCCCTTTAAAATAGAATTGTACAAAAAATAAAAGATTGGTTCAATCCACAAGTGCTTTTTTTACCACTACTATTTCTTTATATTGGCTTTTGGAATTTACAAATGCAGCAATTTAGAAATCAGATGATAGATAAAAAAGTGCATTTTATATACATCTATATAGACCAAAATGAGGGACAGATGAGGAGGAAAGAGGGACAGAGGGACATTGCTCCGAATGAGGGACAGAGGGACATTGCTCAGAATGAGGGACAGAGGGACATTGCTCCACATCAGGAAAAGTTGGGAGCTATGCACAGCGGCCCATCCTTTAGGGGTGCTGGAGCGCCGCCCCCTCTATCCACGGCCGCCGCCCCCATGCTCTATCCACGGCCGCTATTGTGATAGGACACCGCCACCCCCTATTCATGCATCCGGCCCCTTTCATGACGCCAGACGTGTGAATTACAGTGGGCGGGGGCTGTTTTTCTGGAAGCACCTGATTAGAAGCCAGAGGCTCTAACAGGCTTCAAAAAAGGGTGGGCTCCAGATGCAGAGCATTGCGCCAGCAGCCCACCCAGGTGTTACAACAGCGAATGAATATTCGCTATTGAAACACTGATCCTCAATCCGGCCAAGCAGAAGCAGGTCTGAGACCAGTTTTCCGATTGGCCAAAAAGAGAAGAGTCCCAATTGGCCGCCGAGGAGGAGGGAGGAAAAGGAAGCCGCTGCAATGACCTTGGAGAGCAGGTGAAGGGTAAGCCCTCGCCGCCGCCGGGCAAAAGAAGGCTACCACATTGGTGGTCTTCTGTGAATAATGCTCCTCAGATTGGCGGTCAGTGGGAAGAATGCCCCTTACATTGGTGGTCACTAGAAAGAATGCTTCTTATATTAGTAGTCACTGGAAAGAATGCTACTTACTTATGTAGCACTAACTCACGGTGGAGCTGCTGGTTTAAGCGGGCCTGTCCTCTTTGCTCTACACCCTTCTTAAATTGTTCACTCCCCTTCACACAACTGTAGTGCAGTGTTGAAATAATATGAGCATTAACTTTAACCCACAATATACACTTACAATTAGGATTACCTCTCCCTGGGTACTGGTAGCTCCACCTGTAGGAGAAATGACAACACTGCACACAAACTTCAATAATGACCAAAAATAACTTCTTTCTTTCTATGAGTAATATATTTATATAAGGAGTTATTTCAATAAATATACTATCACATCAACGTAGTGCGATAGTATAAGGAATGATATGACAATCAATGACAATCACAGGAATATATATATATATTGATATGAATCTACACCTGGGAGCTCCCCTTAATCTAAACCTCAATGTCACTATACTAAAGTGCAGGGCCCTGCATTGAAAAAGGCAGTCCAGACGTCTTCAGTCTTTGCTAGCTTTTATAATTGTAATTCGTATAGGGGGGTTCCTCCTGTGTGCTATATAGTGTAGTATAACACATTAAACAATTGTAACTCAAATGAGTGACTAGGTGTCTTTATATGAAGAAACAAAACATCTAACATCCGCTCTTGAACGCTGAAGTCTATTTCTATGTAATAATCTCAGACTTAACTTGTTCTGTATGACTATCAGTCCCAGCAACTCTCTGTACAGTTCTAAAGATGTGTGTGTAATACTCAAACTTCTGGGTATCAACCCCCTCACCACATGGGATCCAGGCAGGTGGATGTCTCCAGTTCAGCAGTTCTCAGTTCCGTATGGAGGCACCACCACGCCGTCACACTGTTCTGTTAACAAACAACCGGGAGTCCTCGGTTATCTCCCCACGGGTCTTCCGGGACAATCACGTCTCTTGTCCAGTTCACTGCGATGCAAATGGCAGGATACCGCAGCTGCTCCCCTCCTTCGCAAGGTAGGCCGCAACCCTATGGGACACACACACCCACAGAGTCCTGCTGACAGGCCACGCGTCCCAGGAACAAGAGAGCTAATATGGCCGCTGCTTACCCTTTTATATCCTCCCACAATGCAGTTCAGTTCTGACTTTGTCCAGGAGCATTGTGGGTGGGTCAAAGCTACAGTTCCGAAGTAAACAGTGAATCACTTCCATGTCACTTAATCCTGAGACGTAAACTTATCGTGCTTTATCAATTGTCCACAAGATGGCACTAACACAACTATTGTACTAAAGAATACACATAGAGCTAGAAACAACAGTTGTCAGCGCTACACTTACATTGGTGGTCCATGGGAAGACTACTTTTTACGTTGATGATTCGTGGGAAAAATGCTCCTTACATTGATGGTCAGTAAAAAGAATGCTATTTACATTGGTGGCCAGTTGGAAGAAAGGTTCTTACAGATAGCTAAAAAGAGATTTTGTGTCACTGGTTAGTTATCTGAGAGTCAGAGGTTGCACATTGCTCAAGGAAACCCCTATCAATGTCTGGAGGAACCCTAGGTTTACACAGAACCCTGGTAGAGAAAGACTGTGATACACACTTAGTGAATACACAGTTTTTTGGGAAAATACCAGCCTTATGGTCTTTTTCCTATTTATAACATTGGGCACAAGTTCAGTTTTTACCAGATGAGTCAGTTACATACCATCTGGATGGTAACCCTATACACCAACCTTTGTCAACTTTTTTACCCAATAAAATAATTTTAGGCCTTGAGTAACTGTTAGAATAAACCAATACATCAGAAGTCAATGACAAATTTGCCTCTTACATTGATGTCACTAAGAAAAATCCCCCCTTTACAGAGAGCTAAAATGATAATTGGTGTCAGGTTGATGGCTCCGTCAATTGGTGTTGGTCCTGGAGCTATATAGGCACCATTAGTTGGGAGATCAATCGGCCACAGCTCAAGGAACCCTTAGCAACCTCTAAGGGAACCTGAGAGTTCTATGGAGTCTGCTTGAGAATGGTTGGTATACACAGTTCTTTAGCCAACCAAAATGTTGGTGGGTTAGGGCATACATCTCCTTTTTACGCTAAAAGAGAGGAGCAAGAAAAGAAAGGAAAAAAATGTAAATCACAGGAATTTTCTACCTCAGCCTGGACCAACCACTCTACAATCTAGAGCAATTATCGGAAGACAGGTGATTAGTCTGTGTATAGCTGGAGGCCCTGTTCTTTTCTGCCCAGAGAAAACTCAGGAATTCCAGCCAGGTCCACCGCTAATTAGAATAATTTGCATCAATAATCGTGCGGAGTTCAGTGATGGAAAAACAAGGCAAGTTTTGTTCAAAGTCACTAAGCCATCCCAACTTGAATTGCAGAATGGGAAAAATGATAATGGACCAGACCAGGGCATCCAGGTCTACCACATAATCAAACAA
The DNA here is from genome assembly GCA_037952925.1 of Lithobates clamitans. Lineage (NCBI taxonomy): Eukaryota > Metazoa > Chordata > Amphibia > Anura > Ranidae > Lithobates > Lithobates clamitans. The sequence continues at coordinate 102,446 of JBBGZY010002601.1, forward strand.
AAAAGGATGTAATTACAAAAACTGGCACAAAGAGTGTGCGGAAATGTTCTCTCTAGTACAGTGTTTCTCAACTCCAGTCCTCCAGGCACCCCAACAGGTCATGCTTTCAGGATTTCCATTATTTTGCACAGGTGATTTGATCAGTTTCACTGCCTAAGTAATTACATAGTTACATAGTTACATAGTAGGTGAGGTTGAAAAAAGACACAAGTCTATCAAGTCCAACCTACCACCAATTACCACAGCTGTTTCATCTGAGGGAAATCATGACCTGTTGGGGTGCCTTGAGGACTGGAGTTGAGAAACACTGCTCTAGTAGACCAGAAGTTGTTTTTTTTAAAACTGGTGATCCTGCCAGTAGCCCAGTAACAGGCTTCCTGTCCTAGGGTGACAACGCTCACTCACTGTACTGTATTTATAGTATAATCGTCACCCTAGGACAGGAATTGTTTTGGGACCACTAAAGATCTCCTTCTTACCTTCATAACATAGGGTAGAGCAGCCTTTTTTAACCAGAGTGCCTTCAGATTTCTCCAGGGTGCCTTCAGATTTCCTCAGGGGTGCCTTGGCAAAATGCCTAGAAATTGCCCAAAAATTGTATACAAGCCAGTGGGTGGATCAAGGCTGGATTTTTGTTATACAAATCCACAGGTTTTCATTGTGCACCATTACAACCTTCTAGCTGCCGGCATCCTAATACCCAATGACGTCATTGGTTGATGAGGAGAACGTTGGGCAACTACACAGCATCCACGTTTGACCCTTCTCTTCCCCCTCTCATCAGCTCTGGTGTCACATTAGCTGAGTGAAATAAAGAAACTGAGGTAGAAAGGAAACATTGGAATACTAGTCAGTACCAGTGTGCAAAAGTATATTTGCTTTGGAGTATAAACCACCTCTAATGTTGGGTGTCCTATGTGTGTAACTGTTGCTGTGTTACGTAAAACTTAGTTTTGTTTTTGACATTTTAGAATGGGGTGCCTCAGGATTGTGGAGAATTTTAAAGGGTGCCTTGGCTAAAGAAAGGTTGAGATCGAAATACTGGGGTTGAGGATGTTCTGTAAACCCCACAGATATATGGGAACAGTGTAACCGGTAACAGTGCATTACATACATTGAGCACAGGAAGTTATGGACTCACAAGTTTTCTGGATACCATTTGTTTTTTGCCCTTATCAAACAGATATGTGGTCAGGTTCATGCTCAAGCACACTTGGGTTATGCAGGAGGGGGTTTAGGGGCCGATCAGACAGCTTCTATTAAAGTGATTTCTTGATTCAACAGGTCTGGTAGTAATAAGGCCTGGGTGTAGCAAATAAAATTTAACTCAGTTTTCCAAAAAATGGGGTTAATCACAACCAACCCTTCCCCAAAAAAGGGTCAAAAATGTCACTTAGGGTCAGATTTGTCCGCCGCAATGTCGCAGTCCTGCTAAAAATCGCAGATCGCCGCCATTACTAGTAAAAAAAAAGAAAATGAAAAGCCCCCAAATCTTTCCCCTATTTTGTAAATGCTATAACTTTTGTGCAAACCAATCAATATACACATATTGCGATTTTTTTTTTTTTTATCGGCCTAAACTGATGAATAAATTATTTTTGTTATATATATATATTTTTGGATATGTATTATAGCACAAAGTAAAAAGTATTGTTTTATTTTTCAAAACTGTTGCTATTTTTTTGTTTATAGCGCAAAAAATAAAAACCGCGGCGGAGTTGATCAAATACCACCAAAAGAAAGCTCTATTTGTGGGAAAAAAAGGACGTCAATTTTGTTTGGGTATAACGTCGCACGACCGCACACTCAATTCTCAGTTAAAGCGACGCAGTGCCGTATCACCAAAAATGGCCTGGTCATTAAGAGGGTAAATTCTTCCGGGGCTGAAGTGGTTAAAGGGGTTGTAAACCCTTGTGGTGTTTCACCTTAATGCATTCTATGCGTTAAGGTGAAAAACCTTCTGTGATGCTGCAGCCCCCCCCCCCCGCCCCCGTTTTACTTACCTGAACCCGGTTTTCTTCTCACCGGGGATGAGCACACCTCTAGCTGGTGTCTCGTGTCCTGATTGGATAGATTGATAGCAGAGCAGCCATTGGCTCCTGCTGTTATCTAATCCAAAGACGCGGGCGCCCCAGGGGCGGGGCTGAGTCCTGCTTTCTGTGACAATAGACGCAGAAGCAGGACTCGGGAGCGCGCCCGAACAGGTGTCCAATAGGAGAGCGCTTCTCCGGCGCTTGATGCGGGGAGGAGCTACTAACGCCGCTGAGGGACCAAAGAAGAGGAGGATCGGGGCCACTCTGTGCAAAACTAACTGCACAGTGGAGGTAAGTATGACATATTTGTTATCTAACGGCTTTCAGCCTGCCGGCCGTCAAATGACGGCTGGGCGGTATGGCTCTGGTTCTGGGTGGATGTCATATGACGGTCTCCCAGAGTGACTGCTCTCACGCGCCCCTCGGAGGCGCGCATTGCGGCGATCGGTGGTGCGGTGTGTCAGTCTGACACACCGCTACACCGTCCTCGGTGAAGAGCCTCTGACGGAGGCTCTTTACCACGTGATCAGCCGTGTCCAATCACGGCTGATCACGATGTAAACAGGAAGAGCCGTTGATCAGCTTTTCCTCACTCGCGTCTGACAGACGCGAGTAGAGGAGAGCCGATTGGCTGCTCTCCTGACAGGGGGGGTCTGTGCTGATTGTTTATCAGCGCAGCCCCCCCCCTCGGATGCACACCCAGGACCACAAGGGATTGCCACCACACTGGACCACCAGGTATGCCACCCAAGACCACCAGGGAAATGCCAATAAGTGCCCAGACAGCTGACAATCAGTGCCCATCTCCAATGCCTGCCAGTGCCATCAGTGATGCCTATCAATGCCATATATCAGTGCCGCATATCAGTGCCCATCAGTGCCACGTATCAGTTCCCAGCAGTGCCGCCTATCAGTGCCACCCCGTAAGTACCCATCAGTGCAGCCTTTCAGTGCCCATCTGTGTTGCCTATCAGTGCCCACCAGTGCCACCCATGAGTGCCAATCAGGGCCGCCTATCAATGCCCATCAGTGCTGCATATCAGTGCCACCCATCAGTGACACCTATCAGTGCCCATCAGTGCCACCTCATTGGTGCCACCTCATTGGTTCCACCTTATCAGTGCCCATCAGTGAAGGAGAAAACTTACTTGTTTACAAATTTTTATAACAGAAACAAAAGAAAAACTTTTTTTTTTTTTTTCAAAATTTTAGGTCTTTTTTTTATTTGTTTAGCAAAAAATAATACCACCAAAAGAAAGCTCTATTTGTGGGTACAGTGTAGCATGACCGCGCAATTGTCATTTAAACAGCGACAGCGCTGAAAGTCTGAAAAGTGGCTTGGGCAGGGAGGGGGTGTAAGTGCCCTGTATTGAAGTAAATAAAAAAAAAAAAAAAAAAAAAGAGGGTTTAGTAACCCTTTGAAGCACTGTAGGTTCTCCTTATTAATATAACACATAAACACAATTTTATTACACCAGACAAGTTGGCAACCTTTTATCCGCTGCAGTTAAGCCATACAGCATAGTCCAGGACACGCCCACAGCATAGTCCAGGACACGCCCACAGCATAGTCCAGGACACGCCCACAGCATAGTCCAGGACACGCCCACAGCATAGTCCAGGACACGCCCACAGCATAGTCCAGGACACGACCACAGCATAGTCCAGGACACGCCCACAGCATAGTCCAGGACACGCCCACAGCATAGTCCAGGACACGCCCACAGCATACTTATGTGATGAATGAGCCGGACCATTTTGACGAAGCCATCCTTGTGCTCTCCCTCCATCTACGTATGCTCACAATGTTAGAATGACAACACATGTCAAAGGAATAGGATCATGCCAGACAACACGGACAGGCTGGCAACCTTTTATCCACTGCAATGTTGTCCTGGACACCCCCCCAAAATGCTTATTGGCCAATAAGTGAGTATCTCCATATTTATGAATACATCCCTGCGCCCCCCCCCCTTCCCTCTAAGCACGTTCACAGTGTTATACTGACAGCACTGTGCATTAGAAAAGGCTCCATGCCAGAGAGGTCTGCAACCTTTTATCCACTGCAGTGCAATCCCGGACGCACCCCCAACATGCCGAATGGCCAATGAAGTGACATCGGTGGATGTAGTCACCGGTTGATAAAGTCATCCCTGTTCCCCTCTCAGCATGTTCACAGTGTTGGGCCGACAGCTCCGTGGTCAAGTATTTTATCAGCGCAATAACAGGACCAAACCAGCTTTTCTGCAAGTCACGTCGGGCAAATTTGTAGCCGTTGGGGCCCGCAGCACACAAAAAGCAATACTCCTCTCCATCATTTGTATACATTTCTTGCTTGAACGCTCCCTGCAATACATTCAGCGCCTGACAGCCTTCACCCGGCAGAGAATAAAAAAAAAAAAAATTCCCATTTGGCTCCTCTATCGGAAAAGGCCGCTCTCTCTCCCCACACAGATGTACTTTTACATGTGGTCACAGAGCAAATAATTTATTCGGAGACATTGTATCTCCGGTGCAGGAGTGAGAGCGTATTGTATATTAAGCAAGGGAAAGGCACGCTCGCCTGTGTAATCTGCTCCATTAACGTGGTGACATGGGTGTCAGAGAGCGCCAGCTGTTTCCCCTCCTAATAAGTTTCTGTAAATGTTAAGTGGAAATGCAAATAATGAGATAGCGGCGGCACTATTACCGACGGTGAATGTAACATGCAATTCCTAAGATAGCTTTTCAAAGAGGGGATGAAAGCGGCCCGGGCACGGCTGATAAGTCACTTTGAGGGGGGGGGGGGATGTTCTATAATGGCGTCCTTTAAAAGACGGTACCATGCCTGTACTGACAGAAGTAGTGTCGCTGGTAACCCAGAAATGCCTGTCTACCTGGGAATGGCCCTTAAAGCTCCACCATAGGCGTGCACAGGGGGTGTGCCAGGTGTGCCTGGGCACACCCTAATCACTAAGTAACTAAGTATGGTTCCGATTCCCCCTACTGCCTGGGCTTCCCTCCGTGTTGCGCCCCCCCCTACAGTGTTGCTGGCTTCCCTCCTCTCTCCACCCCCCCCCCAGCTGCTGCTGGGAATATTTCAGGATGGAAAGCCGAGGAAGGGGCTAGTCAATATGTTATTGACCAGCCCCTTCCTTTTTCTAAATAAACACAGTGAACAAACTTGCTCACTGCGTTCATTCATAACTGAAGCATAGTAAACTGTGTTTACTATGCTTCAGTTTGTGAATGAACAGAAATCTGATCAGCACAGAGCGCTTCCCATTCATTCACTGTCCAGTGCAGCTGAGGCTGCAGAGAAAGGCATGTGTGTTTGAATTTTGGGGTGCACACCCTAATGCAATAGGCTGCACACATCTATGAGCGCCACACAAACCACTTCGTAATTTAAGATTGTTACAGCTTATATACTCCCAAACATTGAAATTCTCTTATGGTCTGTTAAAGCGGAGTTCCACCCACATTTTTCACTGCTCAATGCAGCACTAATGTGCATCCTTAAAATGGCAATTTTTTTTTTTTTTTTTCTGTTCACTTACCTGATTTATGCCTATATGTAATTTCACTTCCTCCTCTAGGGGCAGTGGTGCCGTGCGTCATTTCCGGTTTTGCATTGGCTCCTGGAAGATCTTGGTCAGCTTGGCTTGCGTCTATGGAAATTCTTGGCCAGCTTGGCATCGCATGGCTCCAGTAACATTTAACATTGGCGTCTATAGAAATTCTTGGCCAGCTTGGCATCGCACGGCTCCAGTAACATTTAACATTGGCGTCTGTGGAAATTCTTGGCCAGCTTGGCATTGCACGGCTCCAGTAACATTTAACATTGGCGTCTATGGAAATTCTTGGCCAGCTTGGCATCGCACGGCTCCAGTAACATTTAACATTGGTGTCTATGGAAATTCTTGGCCAGCTTGGCATCGCACGGCTCCAGTAACATTTAACATTGGCGTCTGTGGAAAATCTTGGCCAGCTTGGCATCGCACGGCTCCAGTAACATTTAACCACTTAAGCCCCAGACCATTTGGCTGGCCAAAGACCAGAGCACTTTTTGCGATTCGGCACTGCGTCGCATTAACTGACAATTGCGCGGTCGTGCGGCGTGGTTTTCACACAAAACTGACGTCCTTTTTTTCCCCACAAATAGAGCTTTCTTTTGGTGGTATTTGATCACCTCTGCGGTTTTTATTTTTTGCGCTATAAACAAAAAAAGAGCGACGATTTTGGAAAAAAAATGCATTATTTTTTACTTTTTGCTATAATAAATATCCCCAAAAAAATATAATAAAAAATTTTTTTTCCTCAGTTTAGGCTGATACGTATTCTTCGAGATATTTTTGGTAAAAAAAATCGCAATAAGCGTTTATTGATTGGTTTGCGCAAAAGTTATAGCGTCTACAAAATAGGGGATAGTTTTATGGCATTTTTATTAATAATTTTTTTTTTTTTACTAGTAATGGCGGCGATCAGCGATTTTTATCATGACCGTGACATTGCGGCGGACACATCAGACAATTTTGACACATTTTTGGGATCATTGGCATTAATACAGCGATCAATGCTATAAAAGTGCATTGATTACTGTAAAGATGTCACTGGCAGTGAAGGGGTTAACCACTAGGGGGCGGGGAAGGGGTTAAGTGTGTCCTAGGGAGTGATTCTAACTGTCTGAGGGATGGGCTAGCAGTGACACGACACTGATCGCTGCTCCCGATGAGAGGGAGCAGACGATCAGTGTCCTGTCACTAGGCAGAACGGGGAGATGCTGTGTTTGCACTGGCATCTCCCCGTTCTTCAGCTCCGTGACACGATAGCGGGCACGCGGCGGACATCGAGTCCGCGGGTACGGTCACGGAGCTAGCGGCGCACGCGCACGGCGGGAAATTCAAAGTAATGTACAGGTACGTTACTTTGCCCAGCCGTGCCATTCTGCCGACATATATTTATTATTATTTATTTATTTCAGGTACTTATATAGCGCCGTCAATTTACGCAGCGCTTTACATATACATTGTACATTCACATCAGTCCTTTCACCCTCAAGGAGCTTACAATCTAAGGTCCCTAACTCACATTCATACATACTAGGGATAATTTAGATAGGACCCAATTAACCTACCAGCATGTCTTTGGAATGTGGGAGGAAACCGGAGTACCCAGAGGAAACCCACGCAGGCACAGGGAGAACATGCAAACTCCAGGCAGGTAGTGTCGTGGTTGGGATTCGAACCAGCGACCCTTCTTACTGCCAGGCGAGAGTGCTACCCACTACACCACTGTATATGTACAGGAGGCGGTCGCCAAGTGGAAATTCTTGGCCAGCTTGGCATCTTACGGCTCCAGTAACATTTAACATTGGCGTCCATGGAAAATTTTGGTCAGCTTGCCATGCCAAGCTGACCAAATTTTCCCCACACTGCACATGCACGAGATCGGCAGGTGCATGCTGGGTAGCCAACATGCACGGAATCCAGGAAGAAGGACACTGTGGCTTCAGATGCCCACACTTGAGATGGCTGCGCTGTGCAGAAACTTCACAAAGTAAGAAAACAATGCTGCACAGATAGAAAAATGGGCATAGTTTACAGCATACCTTTGTTACATTGCACGACGCATGAGTATTCTAGGGGTATTTTTATCTTAAAAGTCATATTTCCGCTTTAAATATTCCATCAAAAGCATTTTGTTATCTCTGTTGATCCTGCCAGAAATCTTGTCACTTCACCACTTCCTGTGCTTTCTGCCTGCACTGCACTTTTATCAGTTGCATTGCTCCCAGATATAGTATCTCTGAGGATTACAGAACTCATCCCCCTGGAAAAGAGGATTGGGGGAGATTTCAGTCCAGTCCATAATTTCCAACATTTCAGTCCTGGTCCCTGGGGCATGGTTAACCCCTCCTACAGTCATCCTCAGGCCCACCCAGTAACCAGGTAGACCCACCCAGGCTGTGCTCACCCAAAGCCTGCCTGAAGCAGGGACTGCCCACTCAGGACCTCCGATCACCATAAGGAATGCCAATCATAGTTACTGTGAAGTAATTTGAATAAGGGTGACACTGTGACCTCTCTTACAGTCATCCTGCAGCCCAACCAGTGATCAGGGAGTCCCACCCAGGCTGTGCCCACTTGCCCACCCATAGCCCACCTTAGGCAGGGACTGCCCACACGGGACCTTCAATCACCATAATGTATGCCTTCCAGAGTTATTGCACAGTAACTCGAATAAGGATGACACTGTGACCCCATCCTATCGTCTTCCTCGGGCCCAACCAAGACTTTGCCCACTTGCCTGCCTAAAGCCCTCCTTAGGCAGGGACTGCCCGTGCAGGACCCCCGATCACCATAATAAATGCCCTTCAGAGTTACTGCACAGTAATTTAAATAAGGGTGATGCTGTGACCCCCTCCTACAGTCATCCTCAGGCCCAAGCAGTGACCAGGCAGTCCCACCCAGGCTGTGACTACTTCCCCACTTAAAGCCCACCTTAGGCAGGGACAGCCCACGCAGGACCCCCAATCACCATAATGTATGCCTTTGGAGTACCTTGAATAAGAATGACACTGTGACCCCTCCTGTAGTCACCCTCAGGTCCAACCAAAGACCAGGCAGTCCCACCCAGACTGTGCCCACTTCCCCCCCAAAGCCCACCTTAGGCAGGAACTGCACACGCAAGACCCCCAATCACCATAATGTATGCCTTTCAGAGTACCTTGAAAAAAAATGACACTGTGACCCATCCTATAGTCACCCTCAGGTCCAACCAAAGACCAGGCAGTCCCCACCCAGACTGCGTCCACTTTACTGCCCCAAAGCCCACCTTTAGGCAAGGACTGCCCACGCGCGACCCCCGATCACCATAATGAATGCCTTTCAGAGTTACTGCGCAGTAACTTAAATAAAAGGTGACACTGTGACCCCCTCCTATAGTCATCCTCAGGACAAACCAGTGACCAGGCAGTCGCACCCAGACTGTGCCCACTTCCCCACCCAAAGCCCACCTTAGGCAAGAACTGCCCACGCGGGACCCCCAAATCCCCATAATGAATGCGTTTCAGAGTTACTGTGCAGTAATTCGAATAAGGGTGATGCTGTGATCCTGGGACACAGCATATTTGGGACTGAGGCCCAAGATGTAAGACTTTCCCATCAAACCTGGGACAGTTGGTATGGTGGTCCTATCGTGTTTCTGTTGTCTTAAAGTATGACTATAGGAAAAACTTTTTTTTTTTTTTTGGATAAAGTTAGGGAGGGTTATAACCCCTGTCAATTCGTTTTTTTCCATCTGTGTCCAATTGGGGAGATTTACCTTCACTTCCTGTCTCATAACCAAAACAGGAAGTGAGAGGAAATCTCTGCAAATTAAGAAAATTCCTTGGGAACCTCCAGATCACCAGAACTAGTGTCCCAATTGGAAGATTTCTGAGGACAACACAAAATGTGAGGTTTTCTTTTCATTTCACTTTCGATGATAATGGTAAACAGAACAAATAGAGAGAGTGAATCTCCTTAATAAGGACATGGACAGCAGTAAAAACCTAATAGGTGTTTTAATCCCTCTCTCCACTCTGTCCAAAACTTAAAAAAGTTTTGCCTTTAGTTGTACTTTAATATAATGTGATGAGCATTTTCACCCTAGGGGCTCGTTCACACTAGCGGTCGAAGGGCAAAAAAAAACCTCTGCAGTTGAGTCGCCTTTGTTCCCCCCACTAACTGCTCCCCCTTTAGCAACAGCCGGGGTTGTACACATGCTACGGCCAAGATAGCCTTGTTTGGTGGCTGCAGCAGGACTTACCCTGCAACCATGGCTGCGGGGTTCAAGGGGTTAAAGCAGGTGGTGGGGAGGCGATACAATGCCTCCGCACTGCTTGTCAAATGCTCTCTGAAGACTTTTCCAAAGTTGGATCGCACTTCTGAGATCAAAGTGAATGCAGTGTTAATTTCGTCGACTAAAATATTTAAGTCGACTAAATTAATACTATTTTAGTCTACTAAAATTAGTCTAAAACTAAAACAATTCAGATGACTAAAATACGACTGAAACCAAAATGGCATTTTAGTCAAAAGACTATAACTAAAACTAGATTGAATCTTTGAATACTGTAATGCAAATTCTGTGCCACATCCCTAAACTACCGTAGATATATCGAAACTATTGAAATAGTAGAAACGTGGGACTTTTAAGGCACAGCATATTTTTGGGTAAAATTGACGTTTATTCAAATTTGCTAAAACTTCAACAAGTTCAATCCATATGACAACAAATTACAGTAAAATACAGTCGTGTATAAAAACTGTCCATCTAGATACTGTAGCAATTGCGTATAGTAGTCTTTGCAGCTCAACGCGTTTCTCCGGCACGGTCCTCTTCATCAGGAGCTATCAATACAGACTTTCTATAAATGCCATCTAAATGAAATGACAACCTTTTAATAATCAAATCATTTAACAATTATAGAATTTTAATAATAAGAATACATTTTCATTATATTGTGTTGCATTATGAATACTATGATTTGATTAATAAAAGGTTGTCATTTCATTTCAATTTCAATAGTTTCGATATCATTTAAAATAATATAGAATTTTAATAATAATAATGACACATTTTCATTATATTGTGTTGTATTATAAATACTATGATTTCATTATTAAAAGGTTGTCATGTCATTTAGATGGTATTTATAGAAAGGCTGTATTGATAGCCACCGAAGAGGACCTTGTCTGAGAAACGCGTTGAGCTGCAAAGACTACTATACGCAATTGCTACAGTATCTGGATCGATTGTTTTTATACACAACTCTATTTTACTATAATTTGTTGTCATATGGATTGAACGTGTTGAAGTTTTAGCAAATTTGAATAAATGTAAATTTTTACCCAAAAATATTCTGTGCCTTAAAGGTCCCACATTTCTACTATTTCAATAGTTTCAATATCATTTAATAATTACAGAATTTTAATAATAATAATAATAATACATTTTCATTATATTGTGTTGTATTATAAATACTATGATTTGATTATTAAAAGGTTGTCATGTCATTTAGATGGCATTTATAGAAAGTCTGTATTGATAGCCACTGATGAAGAGGACCTTGTCCGAGAAACGTGTTGGGCTGCAAATACTATTATACGCAATTGCTACAGTATCTAGATCGATTGTTTTTATACACTACTCTATTTTACTGTAATTTTTAGTCATATGGATTGAACGTGTTGAAGTTTTAGCAAATTTGAATAAATGTCAATTTTACCCAAAAATATGTTGTGTCTTAAAGGTCCCACATTTCTACTATTTCAATATCATTTAAAATATTATAGAATTTTAATAATAAAAATGACACATTTTCATTATATTGTGTTGTATTATAAATACTATGATTTGATTATTAAAAGGTTGTCATGTCATTTAGATGGCATTTATAGAAAGTCTGTATTGATATCTCCTGATGAAGAGGACCTTGTCCGAGAAACGCGTTGAGCTGCAAAGACTACTATACGCAATTGCTACAGTATTTAGATCGATTGTTTTTATAAACAACTCTATTTTACTGTAATTTGATGTCATATGAATTGAACGTGTTGAAGTTTTATCAAATTTGAATAAATGTCAATTTTGCCCAAAAATATGCCGTGCCTTAAAGGTCCCACGTTTCTACTATTTCAATAGTTTCGATATAAAACTAAACTTAATTTATATCACAATGGCTAAATCTGTGTCTGCAGTGCATGTTCAAACCTAAATACCATAAATAATAAACAATTCTATTGGATTTTTACTACAGTTTGGCAGTTCTAAAGAAATAATGCATTAAAGTGTATCTAAACCCATTCAATTTTAGTCGACTAAAATGTACTGGAGATTTTAGCCGACTAAAATACAACTAAAACTAATACAACTCAGATGACTAAAATACGACTAAAACTAAAATGGCATTTTAATCAAACAACTATAACTAAAACTAAATCGAAATTTGATGTGAAAATTAACACCGAGTGAGTGTGAAAGAGCCCTAGGACAGGAAGTGTGCTTCTGGCAGGATCACCAGGACTACTTTTTTTGCTAGGGTGAAGTTTTTCCAGCTCCTCATTTCTACTCACCCTTCAAAAAGAATCCATAAAACAGATTTACCTGAAAAGTTTTATTAAAAAAAAAAGGTGAATGAGCACTTCTGTCACTTGGCCCCTTTTGTTCGGAAATACTACTGCCAATAATTCTAATTCAGTTCAGTCTTTAGATCCAACATTCTGTCTGCACAGGCAGCAAAGAAAAGAAGTGGATAGAATAATAATAATTAGTCTGCCGTAATATTCTTAACTTTCCATCTTCAGTCTTTTTTTTTTTTTTTTGTACCTTTCCAAATTTTAATTATATTTTTATTACAATTTAGCGCGCACGAAATCATGTTTTTCTTTCTCCAAAGATAATGAGGTCACTGGGTCTGAACTCGAAGCTTGTGCTGCATAGAGATCAGGAAATTGTTTTCTTCTTGATAAATTAATATTTTATTGTCCTCAATTTGTCTGCGAATGATATTTTTATGTCGATTTTCTACGTTGTTTACACTTTCCACCATCGCGGCGGAGAGGTGCCAGAAATCAGCCGTTTACGAGGGCTTTAAAAACGTCAATTAAACACATAACTCTAGGTTTTTTTTTTCCTATCAAAGTATCGCTATATAATAAAAGAATAAAAACCGGTGGTCTTGGTAAGTCATTAGCGCACTACGTCTCCTCGTTATACGACTCTTAAAAGTTCTCGGAGATTACGGTCGATGTAAGCATTCCATAATTGATATAATTAATACAGCGTGATATACGGTGTGTTTGTTTTATGGCCTTCAGCTGTGCAATATAGCAGAGGTGGCATGGCCTGGGAGGCAGCAATTCAGCAATTAAATCACCATTCCTAAAATAACAGGTGATATTAAGTCAGGGATTAGCTCAAGAGCGCGGGGTTAAAGGTGGGGGCACGGGTCCTCTTGTGTTGCCATGGCAAGCATCATCTAATCGAGATGACACCCCTAAGACTTTAATAGTCCTCCTCTGTCCCTCCTCCTCCCACCTTCTCACCTCTCCTCATTATTTCTCAACAAAACGCTTCGCTGCAGATGTCCGCGCTCAATGTAAAGGTATCCCTGACGTTAACACTTCAGCTCTCGAAACAGCAGAGCCCTGCAATTAAATATATACTGTATAATGTATCTGTTGGCAGGATTCCACATGAAAAGTACAAAAGTTTACAGTAAATGGCCAAAAGTTTGAGGTTACCTGACCATCGCACTTACTGTACGGCCAAAAGAAGGTGGTCCCCCTTTTCCAAATGATTGAGTTCAGGTTTCTGGTGAAGGGTATTGTTAATGCTAGAGCATACAAATATATTTAAGACAGTTCTGCTCTTCCAACCTTGTTGCAACAGTTTGGTGAAGGCCCTTTTCTGTTCCAGCATGACTGTTCCCCTGTGTAAAAAAACAGCTTCATAAAGACACGATTGGAGAGTTTGGTCTGGAGGAACACGAGTATCCTGCACAGAGCCCTGACCTCAACCCTGCTGAATGCCTTTGGGATGAATTGGAATACCAATTGTAACCCAGCTCCGTGAAGACATGGTTTGGCTAGTTTGGTCTGGAGGAACTCAAATGTCCTGCACAGAGCCCAGTGACCTCAACCCTGCTGAATGCCTTTGGGATGAATTGGAACATCAATTGTAACCCAGCCCCATGAAGACATGGTTTGGCCAGTTTGATGTCGAGGAACTTGATTGTCCTTTACAGAGCCCTGACCCCAACCCTACTGAACAGATTTGGGATGAGCTGGAATGCCAGTTGTGAGCCAGGTCTTCTCATTTAATATATTTAATATTAGTACCAGACCTCACAAATGTTCTTTTTGGCTGAATAGCAACAAATCCCCACAGACAATCTCCAAAATCTTGTGGAAAGTCTTCCCAGAAAGGTGGAGACTGCTAAAGCCATTAAAGTTCTTCCAAATCCATGTTTCCAGTGAAGGGTATTGTTAATGCTACAGCATACATGGAGATTTTAGACCAGCCTTTCCCAACCTTTTTACCCTACCCTTAAAATAATTTGTAGGTCTCGGGCAAGCCCTGCTTAAATACATTACCCAGAGAGCAATGGAAGAATGCCACCCTTACAGTGCTGGCTAGATGCAACCCTTACACACAACTAAAATGATTATTGGTGTCATGCCATTGGATATGCCAAGTGGCTTTGGATCAGTGTTAGAAATTCTGTATATAGCAGTACAGAACAAACAGACCACATGGGCTTTGCTGCTTAACTGCAAACAGGAAACAAGAACTTTATTATCAGAGAAAAGACATGGTGTTTACCATAAAGCAGTTGCAAACTTACAAACACTGCCATCTATTGGCTGATGTAGATGTTGCACAAAATACATGAACAAAGTATTCCAACAATCGAGAATTATGCAGGCACCATCAAATGGCAGGTCAGTCAGCCACAGATCAAGGATCTCCCCAGTAATCTCTGCAGGAACCCTAAGTTTCCATGGAACGATGGTTAAGAATGGCTCATTTAGATAATTGTGCACTTCTAGCCCTATAGCAACAGTTTGATGGCCATTTTCTGTTTCAGCCTGACTGTGCCCCTGTTTACAAAGCAAGCTCCATAAAGACATGGATTGACCAGTTTGGAATGGGGGAACCCGAGTGGCCAGAGCCCTGACCTCAACTCTACTACTGGCCTCAACCCTAAATTTAAATGCTGATTACTAGCCAGGTCTTCTCATCCAACATCAGTACCTAACCCTTACAAATGGGTACACATTGCCACAGACATTCCAAAATCTTGTGGAAAGTCTTTCCAGAAGAGGGGAGTCCGTTGTAGCCATAAGGGTGTGGCCAACTCCATACATGGTTTTTGGAATAAGGTGTCCAAAAGTGTATGTACAATGTGTATTTTAGTTTTTGGATTAGATAGGGAAGGATTTGAACCCCTAATAGGTTTTCCTGCTGTCTGTGTCCCTGCTGGATAAATTCACTCTTTTATTGTCTTGGTCACCAGTTTGGTGTGGAGGAACTCAAGTGACCAAAGCCCTGACGTCAACCCTACTGTACACCTTCAGGATACATATGAATGCTGATTACAAGCCAGGTCTTCAGCATCAGAACCTGGTCTAGCAAATGCTCTTTTGAATGAATGGGATCAAATTCCCACATACACAATCCAAAAGCCTTTCCGGAACAGACGAGGCTGCTATAGCCACAAAAGGGGGCCAACTCCACATTAATACTAGTGGGTTTAGAATGTGATGCCCAAAAGCTCACAAAGGTGTGATGGTTAGGTGTCCACCAAACTTTGCCCATGTAATGTATTTGAGAAAGCAAAACAATGTTATTTTTTAGCATAAGTTACCTGGCTCCATTCCACCAGGCTTTGCAGTAGCATCCCAATCCATCCAACTACCTTCTGTTGGTAATATGGGGATTTAGAAACTATGTATTTCCAATCCCTTATTTCAAAACATACCTGCATCAGACACCAGTGGTTGTATCCAGGTAACACCAGAAAGACCATTGATGGAATTTGTCCTCCACAGCCACCCTGTGTGACTGTTTAGCCCACTGCAATGTCATGGTCAGTCATTCTCGTGCCCCAAAAAAAAAGGAGTAGGGTCAATATCCTTAGTCAGTGACTTTGGCCCCCAAACACAGGACCCGCCTCTGTCCAAACCAGTCAGAATCTACATAAGCACCAGAGCCGGATTGGCCCTGCCAAAGCATAAAGTAGGTTGGAAAATAAAAAAAATTGTGGTGGGAAGGTATGGTCAGCCTGGAGTGCCACCTTAATGTATACTACTCATTCAGCTGACTGCATTCATGTATAGTTTATCTCTAAAGACAGACAATATAATATAGCATATAATATTTTTAAATGTAGCCTAACATTATCTTCCATCTCACACTGAGTAATTTTTATGCGTTTTGAGTCATCACACAAAGCTGTCTCATTGATTTCCGAAGAGATGTGACAGTGACGAGGGCCCAGATGGCACGACAAACTGTCTGCTGTTTCCATACATAATATAGCAGAGTGGATACATGTTAATATCGCATTACTATGAATCCAATATACAAAAACGGGGACTGTGCAATAAAAGTTCATTGGTGTTGAAACAAGGGATAATGACACAATGGGATTCACCCAGAGACATACTTATATCACCAAGGTGAATGATGAACCTATGGAGTGCCGAGGCTCAGGTTATGAATAAGGCATTAAACAACTGAACCCCTTGCCCCCTTTCGAAATGACCAGACAACACATTACATTTGGAGACAAATGGCCATAGAAGCCTTTTTATTACAAAACAACTAAATACAATATTAAAGAGAACAATCTTAATACAATCATTGCATAACAAATAACCAAACCTCAGATTAATCCTGCCAGGGCTTTTTTTCTCGGAGAATAGGTGCAGGAACTCCCCCCCACCATCTGAGTCACCCCTTGTCTCTGTTCCTACCCATCTCTGACCACCGTCCCTTGATTCCACCCTCTACCCACCTACCAGTACTGCCCCTTTTAGAGAATAAAGAACCAAGTATCGTTTTGTGGTGCGAAATCATTTGTATGGAACATGTTAATGATAAAAAGAAAAGCAGTAAAATAGATCCCCTGCAGCCAGGAATAGAATCCCAGCAATAGATCCCCACACAACAATAGACTCCCCCAGCAACAATGGACTCCACCCCAACAACAGTAGATTCCCTGCAGCAACAGTGAACCACCCACGACAAAATATCACACCCAGTTACAAAATATCCACCCAAGCAACTATAGACCCCCCCCCCCCCAGCAGCAAATCAGATCTCCCAGCAGCCAGCATCAATAGATCCTCCAGCAGCCAATAAAAATAGACCTCTCCCTCAACAGTAGATCCCTTCCAGCAACATAAGACACCCCAGCAACAATAGATTCCCCATCAGCAACAATAGACCCTCACACAAAATCAGATCCCCACCAGTGACAATAGATCCCCCAGCAGCCAACATCAATAGACCCTCCAACACACCCCACACCCCATGCTATTACATACATTCAGTGCTGGAGGTGCTGGAGGTGCCGGAACTGCGTTCCCCCAGAAAAAAAGCCCTGAATCCTGCCTGGTCTAAGGTCTTTGAAGGCCGATATAATCACGACAAACTGGTTGTATCTGCCGCCCAATAAAAGGCCCCGAGCCACCATTACACAGCATCGGGGACAATTAACCACTTATGTACTACCAGATACAACCTAAACAAAACCCCGATATAACCAACGTATTAATAGGAAGGGACACCCATACCTAAGATGGGCCAAACCCATAGTTCTTTACAGTTTTGAACCAGCACCACCTTCAAAGACCTAATAGACCCCCCTGCCAGCTGCTATGACAAGAATTAAAAGGGACCCAGAAAAACAAAATGGCCAGCTAAAAAGCAAAGTACCGGGAACCCACCTAACACCCGCCAGCACCTCAAAAAACGCAGGAAGCTCCCACCAACCAAAAAACAAGCCAAGGGAGGGAGGGTGTAAGAAACCTGTCTGGCACGAGCTCCGACTAGATCCCCTCTCCTCTCTACCCAATACAGGACACACCCTACACCCCTGACCCTCCAATCCGGTAAGCATACTACTTCTTTAAAAAATCACCCCACTAATACGCCGCCTCTTCTGCACGCCCCAGTCATGCTGGCCCTCCTCCTAGTTTCACTCAGATCTAGGCCATCAACTTTACAATACTAATGTAGCGCTATTCTGGCTGATCATCAGTAATTACTAATCTTCAGCTGACAAATCACTACATTGTGAATGTCCTAATCCCACATTCTTGGCAATAAGGTCCCAGGTACATTCTTTTACCGGACTGATTCTTGTCTCAGGATGAAGAAATGATGGGTGCTGGTCACTGTAGCTAAAGCTGAACTCCAGGTGTGGATTTTATTGCATTTTTATTTAGCACTTTTGCATTATTGCATTTTTGTTGCATTTTATTGCATTAATTTAATTACTTTGGTCCAACTTGGATTAATAAGTGTATAGGAGAGCTGTACCAAAAGTAGTGCAAAAGTGGACATACCTTTTTTAGCTTGCATAGGTCATTCAGATTTGAGATGTCCGTAGAGTACCTTTTCCTCTAAAGCAGGCATCACTAAATGGTGGACCGGGTCCAGATCTGGACCGAGTCACTGACCCATCTAGCCCATAAGGCCACTGAGGACCTACTTCTTTGCCCCATGCAGCTTCTATGGTTGTCATTCTCAGGGCAGAGTGTAGGGTGGGAGGCACAGCATCACCGGATGGAGTTAGCTTTTCATATTAACAAGCTGGTGATTGTTTGCTAGGACTACCCTACATCCTAGCAACAAATTACCTGCTGGTTAACTTAAAAAGTTAAAGAGGATCTTAACTCTAAAAAAATAAAAGTCAGCAGCTACAAATACTGTAGCTGCTGACTTTTAAGAAAAGGACACTTACCTGTCCAGCGCAGTCCTCACCTGGGCCAGTTCTTCACCGATTTTTGGGTACCCGGTGCCAGCATGTTTAATGTGGGAAGTCAGCTGTGACTCCTTGCAGCTTCACTGCAGGCTTCCCACTGTGCATGTGTGAGCTGCGCTTTGTGAATGGTCTGGTTCCGCAGCCTTCTGTGACCTATGATGTGTCCAAGAAGGCTGCAGTCAAAGAGGGGGGGGGGGCAAAAACTAGGTACACGTTCCCCCCTAAAAAAAACTGTACCAAATGTGAAGGGGGGGAACATAAAGTAGAATTTCCCCTTTTGGGTGAAGTTCTGCTTTGACTCCGGTAGCTCCCGCTTCTACCCTCCATCCAGTGCAGCTGTACTTTTCACCCTTAGTCCTGGATAACCATGTAAGGCAGTAGAGTGAAAGGGGCAGAGGACATGGCTGTGAGGGGGGTGATGTTAAAGCAATTGTAAAAGGTAAAAAAATAAATAAAATAAAAAAACATATCATACTTACCTCCACTGTGCAGCTCGTTTTGCAGCTCCTCCCCACATCTGATAACCCCCTCGGAGAATCGCTTCCCTGATGGGGGTTACCTTGCAGCCGCGCTCCCGAGTCCAGCATTCGGCGTCCATAGAGGCCGAATGCAGGACTCGGCCCCGCCCCCCCGGCGCACGCACCATTGGATTTGATTGACAGCAGCGGGAGCCAATGGCTGCACCAATGGGAGCTCTTGGTCGGATATTCCAGCCGTGTGTATGCCCCATCAGACTTTTTCTGTCGGAATTTCCGACGGACTTAGATAGAGAACATGTTCTAAATGTTTCCGTTTGGTAATGCCGACGGAGGTTATCCCGTTGGCAAGTCAGACCGTGTGTTCACGGCATGAGGCAGGTCATACATGATTCATTTTCTTTAGTTCAACCAGCGGCTGGAACTATTGTATTCTGACGGTAGGGAGGCTTCCCCGCTGTCGGAGTACACTTATTAACACCACAGACTTTAGCCGGAGCCACTGATCGAGCACAAATTTGTCAACAGGCTAGTTGTAGAGATAGTCTATAGAGAGATAACAGAACAATTTACATTTTTCTCATTGAAAGCATGGTGCTCTCTGACTGGACATGGTGGACAGGCAGGACAGTGGCATCACAATCTCCATCTAGAGAACCAAGACCTTCTGATGCTCTCTTTCTAAATCTGGCTCGAGCAGGCTTATTTTGAGCCCTGTATTTCACCAGTGCTGGAAGCTTCTACTCTCACTGCTCTTGTCAATGGTATCAACTCCATAAACATTCTGTAGCTTTCTGTGGATGTCGGACAGCCTGCACCCCTCCTTCCTCAGGAACTCAATGACGGCACGTTGCTTCTGCTTGGAATCCATTGTTTATCTGCAATGAAAAAGAAGAAGACAAAGAGTTACTATAGAGCAGGGGTAGGAAACTTTTGGGCACAGTGTGACGAAAAATGTTTTCAAAGAAATTGAGCGTGGCGATCTGTAACAAACAAATGTCAACTTCACACTCTCAATCACGAAAAGGGTTTTTTATAAAGTAAATGCTATAAACTACTTGAGTAGTAGTGAGAAATTAACATCCTGCACTCTCACGCCTCAGATCAGCCCCAATTCCTGCAACTCCACACCTCAGATCACTGTACCTCCTGCACATCTGCCCCACCACTGTAACCCCCTGCTCATTTGTTTCACCACTGTATCCCCCTGCACATCTGCCCACCACTGTACATCCCTGACCATCTGCCCCACCTCTGTGCCCCCCTGCTCATCTGCCCCACCACTGTAACCCCCTGCACATCTGTCCCACCACTGTAACCCCTGCTCATCTGCCTCACCAATGTAGCCACTTTCTCATCTGCCCCACCACTGTAACCCCCTGCACATCTGCCCCACCACTGTAACCATTTGCACATCTGTTTCACCACTGTATCCTCCTGCACATCTGCCCCACCACTGTAACCCCCTGCACATCTGCCCACCACTGTCCCCCCCTGCACATCTGCCCACCACTGTCCCCCCCTGCACATCTGCCCCACCACTGTAACCCCCTGCACATCTGCCCACCACTGTCCCCCCCTGCACATCTGCCCCACCACTGTAACGCCCTGTACATCTGCCCCACCACTGTAACGCCCTGTACATCTGCCCCACCACTGTAACCCCCTGCATATCTGTTTCACCACTGTATCCCCCTGCACATCTGCCCCACGCCTGTAACCCCCTGCACATCTGCCCCACCACTGTAACCCCCTGCACATCTGCCCCACGCCTGTAGCCCCTGCACATCTGCCCCACGCCTGTAACCCCCTGCACATCTGCCCCACCACTGTAACCCCCTGCACATCTGTTTCACCACCGTATCCCCCTGCACATCTGCCCCACACCTGTAAACCCCTGCACACCTGCCCCACCACTGTAACCCCCTGCACATGTGCCCCACCACTGCAACCCCCTGCACATCTGTTTCACCACTGTATCCCCCTGCACATGTGCCCCACCAATGTAACCCCCTGCACACCTGCCCCACCACTTTAACCCCCTGCACATCTGCCCCACCACTGTAACTGCCTACACATCTGTTTCACCACTGTATCCCGCTGCACATCTGCCCCACGCCTGTAACCCCCCGCACACCTGCCCCACCACTGTAAACCCCTGCACATCTGCCCCACCACTGCACCCCCCTGTACATCTGCCCCATCACTGTAACCCCCTACACATCTGTTTCACCACTGTATCCTCCTGCACATCTGCCCCACTCCTGTAACCCCCTGCACATCTGCCCCACCACTGTAACCCCCTGCACATCTGCCCGTGGAGACACCTGACCCCCCCTGCTGCTGACCCTGATGCTTGGTCCAGGAGCAGGGAGGACACCTGGCTGTGAAGCCACTCTGGTCACCTGGACGCAGCTGCAGCCCTCAGCTGGGCCAGGGTGAGGTCAATGTCCAGAATATAAACAAAAAAGTCAGTGCTACTACCCATACATCACTAAGAAAGCAGAGATCCCAGGTGCTTGATCCACAGTCGCTGGCTGAGTAGGTAAATGAGGAAAAGATCCGCACTCCGGTGATTGCTCTTAAGAAGTATAATATTTATTGACAAGCCACAGTGACCAAACGCAAATAAGAACAGTTTACGCATTTCAGCCTATAAGGCCTTAGTCATAACCACATTACAGACATGAAACTTTGAAAATAAATAGTAGCTCCAAGGTCAATGTCGGCCAGTGAGGAATGTCAGCAGCGTGGAAACTGCTTCCTCCTTTCTTCCCCAGCCTCTGCTGCCCGGAAGTCCCACCTCCCCCTTAAATAAACAACGCCCCTTCCACTCTGCTCATTTACAAATCAGTACCATCCCTTTCCTTGCAAACTTCCCTGCTTTAACCCATTGTTGTCTCCCCTCCACACACTGTCATGCCCGGCCCTGCACTACTTTCTCTTTTTTCCTTTGCCTCACTGTATTGTCACCATTTGAAGAGGCCACAAGGATGGTGAGCCATGACAGTGCATGTATCAGTGACACAATGCCTGTTGCATTCCTGCTGGAGCAGACTCTGCGTGGCATTATGGACAGGGCACTGGAGGCAGAGCAGCAGGAGGAAGAGGAGGACTTCCTTTCCTCTCAAGGCCCACTTTATCCAGACACCATCATTCCTATGTCACAGAACACACAGGAGGATGAGGAGGAGGATTCTGGTACTCTCGTAGGCTTTGAAGAAGAGGAAGACATGCGTCAATCTGTAAGCGATGGCTTTCCAACCCCCAGGACCCTTGGGAGTAGTACATGGCTGGGAGGAGGAAGTTCCAGATGCTGTCATCCTGAGTGACCCAGAGGAGTCTGCTTCTCAAGCCTCAGCAAATTTGAGGTGCATGGGCAACCTCATGCTTCAAAGCCTGCTAAAGGAACCAAGAATAGGTGGCATAAAGGAGAAGGATGATTACTGGTTGCCAACCCTCCTTGACCACCGTTATAAGGGGGGAGGTCTCATAACTCATCCTGTCCCCACAGAGAGTGCAGAAGATAAAATCTCTTGAGGACACCGCCCAGGGCTGTCGGCTTCCACATCCCATCGGCAGCGTCTGCATCACATGGTGGACGATTACCTCCGGGCCAAAATAGAAATGGAGAGTTTTCCAGCTGACGATCCACTGACTTACTGGGTCATGAGAATAGACCACTGGCCAGAACTTGCCCAGTATGCTATTGAGTTGTTGGGCTGCCCTGCATCCAGCATGCTTTCAGAATGGGCATTCAGTGCTGCAGGAGATTTTGTTACTGATCATAGAACGCGTCTGTCCACAGACTCCGTGGACCGTTTGACTTTTAGAAAAATGAATCAGTCCTGGATTACCAGCTATGAAGCCCCTGATGCCGATGTTACTGATTAAGTCTTGGGGATGTGGAATCTCTGCAGGACATCGAGGCTGCGTAGCTTTGAGGGTTTTCAATCATTTCATCTGGAAGAATATTTTTGGTATAGGTTTTATGGGCACAATTAACACCCAAAGACCAATTTTTCAGCACCTGTTTGACAGGTGCATATCATTGCAATTTTTTTGCCTTCATCAAGGTCACCTATAGGGTTACGGTGGGAAGGCGCCACCGACACCAAAGAGTAATTTTTCTGCACCTGTTTGACAGGTGCATATCATTGCAATTTTTTACAGCAAGGCCAATTCTTGCTTTCATCAAGATTACTTCTATAGGATTACGGTGGAAAGGCGCCACCAACACCCAAAGACCAATTTTTACGCCCCTGTTACTTCTATCCAAAGTCAAAGTGACACCAGAATGTATCAAAAAAATCTCTAATCTTGTTTCCAGTGCACTACATTGTGGCCTCATCATACACACTGGCTCCCTATCTGTTGCTGAGCAAAATAAAGACAGCTTGCAAGGAAAATGTCATTTTTGGGCTTTATAAATGCAATTATTGCTGCAGCAGATTCTAGACATGGTACAGATCTGCTACTTTACAGGTAGACTAAGGGGACCCCCCAGGCACTATATTGGAAGGAATTTTTCTTTTTTTTTGCTTTCACTTTAAAAATAAAAAAATCACTGCTCATTTAAAAATGACGTTTTTCACAAACTTTTTTTTATTGATACATGTCCCCCAGGCAGGACCCGCATCCCCTTTAACCCTTGTATGCTTGCATATAAGCCTTCAAAATGGGCACTTTTCGTTTTTGACGTTCGGGTCCCTTTGACTTTAATGGGATTTGTTAGAAGGAACGGTACTGGGAGGTGGGTAGGGAGTGTGGACAATGGACAATACTTGAAGGTGGGTAGGGAGCAGAGACAAGGGTTGACTAGGGAAAGGGGGGGAAGACCTGCCTTGTATACAATGCACCTAACCCTTTAATGCCCTACAATGCATAGGTGTAAATACACATGCGTTTTGATATGGTGTGTTGCCAAAAAATAAATTCGGTTCGGTTTTGGTCTTTGCACGCACGTTATGGTCGAGTGCAACGCAACACAACTTGACACTCACCAAAAGAACACAAAGGACCACCTAAAGAAGGTCTTGTTGGCAGATCCTGAGGACCCCCAGGTTTTCTAATGTCTTAATATGGTCATGTTTGGATATGTAACAGGACAAGCTCCAATGTACAGAATAAGCAGCAAAGGTATAATGAAACTTGCTTTAAATCAGTGGCTACAAAAAATTGGTTTTGCCACAGTGAAGACGGTTCTGTAGTATGCTAAGCTCTCATCCTTTGTTTCATTCCTCACTCAGACTTCCTCCTCTACATCCCCCATCTTTTAATCCACTTTGTCTCTCCCCAATTGTCTTGCTCACCTCCCTCATCTCCATTCTTTAATCCTCTTAGAAAGCTCTTGCAAAGTGACCTACAGTACGTTTTACTGGGAACAAATACATTTATATTGTGTTCCTGATTGAAACAAGATCAAACGCTCTATGACTGCAATTGTTTTCATGTCTGAGTGTGTGCCACCACTACCAACTGTCATTATGTAACAGCTGGAAGATGTACAAAAGAAAGATATACTGTAGAACAGGTCATGTGACCCGTCACCAACAGTCACTTTGGTTCCTAATGCTGCCCAGAAATCCATGATGTGTAGTAGGCACCAGCTCAAAGTGCGAGAGACTTAAAGGGAAACTCTAATGGTTTAGGGTCAGGTTTGTTTCTTTATTTATTTATTTTTCCAGGCTTTAAAACTGCCATT
This sequence comes from Lithobates clamitans, assembly GCA_037952925.1. Classification (NCBI taxonomy): domain Eukaryota; kingdom Metazoa; phylum Chordata; class Amphibia; order Anura; family Ranidae; genus Lithobates; species Lithobates clamitans. Next base: position 127,181 of record JBBGZY010002601.1, read on the forward strand.
TGATATTGTTGTTTTTACTAAATGCAACAAATATTTTTTTATCAATAAATATATACCGTAATAATTGGTACATAACACACATAGATGCCAACTGTCCTGGATTGGCCAGGACAGTCTCGCATTTTGGACCTCAGCCCCGATGATGCTGTGTTATGGGCCAAGTCCTGGGATCACAGTTTCACACTTTTTTGGGTAACTCAAAAAAGCATTCATTACAATGATTGGGGGTTGTGAGTGAGTGGTTCCTGCATACCTAGAATTGAGGTTTGAATAGTGGTTGGGGTCTGGGTGGGACCACCTGGTCACTGGGTGGGCCTGAGGTGGACAGTGATCTGGGTTAACTGTGTCCTAAGGGCTAGGACTTAAAATGTTGGTAAGTATGGACACATCCTTAAAGAAGAACTTCAGTCCCCTTAATGCTGGCTTCCCCTCAACTCCTTACTGGAGCATCTTTGAAGGTCTGGCATGTGCGCAGATCCTGGCATCTGATAGAGCCCTTTGGCACATCTGATCACATGCTGCGTTTACCTGAACATGCACATAAAAGCAAAGATTTTGGACCTCCTTACCTGTGTGGTCTTAGTACCTGCATAAGGGGAAAAATGCAGATGTGCCAGAAAGTCCCTGCTGGTTCCTGAAGGCCAGCCAGAGCCTTTCAATATATCTACGCATGCATAGAATCAAGTGCATGCCATTCTTGCCTAGATGATGAAGGAAGAAAAAAGTGGAAAGTATTTTAAACATTAAAATATACAGTATCTAATTGTGGAAGAGGGCTGGATCCAGGTGCAAAGAATTTGATTTTTGGGGTAAAGGTCCGCTTTAGCAAAATATTATTGATGTTCACCAGAAGGAACATATCAGAAGTTTTTTAGGCAGATGCCTACATGTAGGATTGTCGGAGTTAGAAAGCATGAGCTGCCCAGACTAGGGAAGGGTTAAACTTTGGGTTTGCCAGTTTCTCAGGCTTTTTGGGTTCTCCCACCCCCCGTCAGCCTATAAATCAGGGGGGAAGGATGGGCTCAGAGAGCAGGACCACATGGGATGAAGGAAGAAGTTCCAAACCAAAACCAACCAAAGATGTAACCTGGAACACCTACAACCTACACCACCCCACGGGAGCGTACCTGCTAAGGATCTTGTCAGCATGAACTTCTACCTGTAACAGTATGCTTGGGCAGCTGAGGAATAGATAGTTAGGGACTTGAACATTTGTGAACTGTTCTTTAGTAACGTTGGGTAAAGCTACGTTAACTTTCTCTGAGACTAATCTGAAGTTATGCAAAGGGGTGCATGATGACACACTGGCATATCACAGGAACAGGGCCTGTAAAGCAAGGAAGGAAGCTATCATAGGAAAAGGGTTAACACAGCAGAAGTGTCGGAGTGGAAGAGTAGTTGTCACAGGTGACCAAAGACTGGAGGGAATGTATAACAGCCGGTCAACAAAGCGTGGTACCTGGTGTAGGTGACAGGTCCTCCGGTAGCAAGGGGGTCAGTGTTCTGGCTCCCTCCCTAGCAGTCGGTTACCCCAAGAGTATCTGGGACCGAACCCCCAATATGGAGACCCCCATGTACCTAGCCTCATGGTATGGGAGGAGTGGAAGGAGTTAAAGTGCATGTAAACCCTCAACTTGTAAAACAACCTATTCAGTTTCTATTGTATAGAAATGAAAGACAAAACATTTGTGTATAGACATAAAAAAAAAAAAAAAAACATTATAAACTTTTTTTCCGCTTTTTTTTAAGTGATCACATTCCCTCTGTTCTCAGCTGCATACGAGCTGGGGAAAGAGAAACAGCAGCACACTGAACTTTCAAGTGAATGGGTGTGTTTAGGACAAGTGTGATCATTGGAGGAGAGCAGGCTGAGTTCCCTGCATAGCTAGAGAACTGACCATTGTGTGTTCTCCTGCTTGGTGTGGTCAGTTTTTAATAGGAAGGCAGAGGATTGGCAGGAACGCCAGGGATTTCATACAAAGGAAGCAATACAAACAGAACAGGATACATTTTCATACAGGTACTTGGTACAGCAGGCACATATATCAGGAAAATGAAATGTTGGGTTTACATATTCTTTAATTATGTGCACATGGGGTCTGCGGTAGTGCACAGTGGGACCCATTTCTGTCATTGGGAGTGAGGTGGTGGAGTTACACTAGACTGGTGGAGAGGACATTGACTCAGCAGTGTCCTTCCTAAATACAACATACATTGAGCACGGGTGTGTAGAAACACGGGGCAATACGTCTTCACAGAGGGACTTTAAATGATACACTACTACATACAGTTTATGGCTCTAATGTCTAATTAATTAGCTAGTTAGGCCCGGTTCACACTGATGCGCTGTGATTTTGTTCCGTTTTCTGTCCTTTGTGAGGTGCGAATTTACCGCGACTTTACAGCAAATTTACCGCGATTTTACCGCAAATTTCAGGAGTTGGACATAGCTGCGATTGATATTCTAGCCAATGGAATCATAATGTAAAAAAAAAAAAAAAAAGGTGTTAACTTCCTGTGTACTTCCTGGTTTTTGTGGAGAGTAGTGTGGTGGAATTCACACATATGTGAACCCTCAATGCGATTTACATTGATGTCTATGGAGACTAAATTCGCAATGCAGTAAACTCGCACAAGACCCTTTTTTTAATCGCATCGCATTCGTAGAGGAATCGCAACGCATGTATGTGAACGAGCGTCATTGAAAACAATGACTTCAGGCCCCTTTCACACTGGGGCGGCGTCGGCGGTAAAGCGCCGCTATTGAAAGCGGTGCTTTACCGTCGGTATTCAGCCACTAGCAGGGAGGTTTTACCCCCGCTAGCGGCCGAAAAAGGGTTAAAAACCACCGCAAAGCGCCTCTGCATAGGCGCTTTGCCGGCGGTATAACCGCGCTGTCCCATTGATTTCAATGGGCAGGAGCGGTGTATACTCCGCTCCTTCACCGCTCCGAAGATGCTGTTAGCAGGCCTTTTTTTCCCGTCCTGCTAGCGCACCGCTCCCTCGGGGCTCTCACACTGGAGAGACAGCAGCGGCTGTTTCGGGTTGGTTTGCAAGCCCTATTATTAGCACAATAGCGCCTGCAAACCGCGCCAGTGTGAAAGGGCCCTTAGGGATGACATGCAAATTTAAAGTGTTTTTTGACGCATCACATTCGTCATGAACTCACATCAGTGTGAACTGGGCCTTAATGTCTAATTGGGGGTTCTGCCCTAATGTTGACTTTCACGTGAACTCAGCCCAGCCTGGTCCCGGGCATTGATGTACACAAAAGGCAAGGAAAGGTTCCCCGCCCCGTGTGTGCACAGGCAAGGTGGCCCCACCCACGAGTTGCCTTAGATTCTCTGGCTCTCTCTCTTTCTCTCTATCAACTACCTGGAAGCAGAGCCTGATATGATGAGGAAGGCCTCTCTTACACCTCTGACTGGGGGCCCTTGATAGTGTAGACAGGAGGCGCAGGAGTACAGAGTGGGACAAGTGCCTGTAAGTCTTGCTAGCAGCAGGGCAAGTGTCCATGCTGGGCAGGTGAAGTCATCAGATGGCTCCAATAAGCAGGCGAGCGGGTAGGCAGCTGGTACTGACAACAGCAAGCAAAGTAGCAGAGTGAGGCAGGCCGGGTCACACACAGACAGGATAGATCGAGTACAGGGCACAGGCAGGAGCGTGGTCAGGAAACAAGCCGGGTCTAGAACTAGTCAAGGACAAGCCAAGGTCAGTGCAGGCGGAGCTCAAAGAGTAGTCAAGACAAGCCGGGTTAGCAACTGGAATCAGGATACAGAATCACAGGGTCACAGGATACACAGGAGGCTGAAGACAAAGCAGCACTGATCCGGAAGCAGTGGTCGAGTTTAACCACTTGACCACTGGGCACTTAAACGCCCTTCCTAACCAGACCAATTTTAAGCTTTCGGTGCTCTCACATTTTGAATGACAATTACTCAGTCATGCAACACTGTACCCATATGAAATTTTTGTGCTTTTTTTTCACACAAATAGAGCTTTCTTTTGGTGGTATGTAATCATCAAAAAAAAATTATTTTTTGCGCTATAAAAGAAAAAAGCCTGACAATTCTGTAAAAAAAAGGATTTCTGTTATAAAATGTAGCAAATTAGTCATTTTTCTTCATACATTTTGGCCAAAATTTATACTGCTACATATCTATGGTAAAAATATAACTCAAATCGGTGTATCTTATTTGGTCTTTGTGACGGTTATAGAGTCCACAAGCTCTGAAAATTGATCACACCTGAAGTACTGACGGCCTATCTCATTTCTTGAGACCCTAACAAGCCAGGAAAGTACAAATAACCCCTTTTTGGTAAGTAGACATTCCAAGGTATTTAGTAAGAGGCATGGTGAGTTTTTTGTAATTTTAAGTTGTAAATGCAAGTTGTAGTTTTTTCCCAGAATTCTTTGCAAAATCAAGATTTTTTCTTCTTCTTTCTTTTCCACAAAATTGTCATATTAGCAGGTTATTTCTCACACACAGCATAGGCATACCACAAATTACACCCCCAAACACATTCTGCTACTCCTCCTGAGTATGGTGATACCACATGTGTGAGATTTTTACACAGCCAGCCCACATAGAGAGGCCCAACATGCAGGGAGCACCCTCAGGCGTTCTAGGAGCATAAATTACACATCTAATTTCCTGACTACCTCTTGCACTTTTGAAGGCCCTAGAGCACCAGAACAACGGAAACGCCCCAAAAATGACCCCATTTTGGAAAGCTAACACCCCAGTGTATAATTTATGAGGCATGATGAGTCTTTTGAAAATGTCATTTTTTTTCTACAAGTTTTTGGAAAGTGTGGAAAGAAAATGAAAAGGCATTATTTTATTACACAAAGTTGTCCATTTATACAATATTTCTAACACACAGCATGTACATACCAAAAATTACACCCCAAAATACATTCTGTTACTCCTCTTGAGTATGGTGATACCACAAATGCGAGACTTTTCTACAGCCTGGTCACACACAGAGGCCCAACATGCAGGGAGCACCATCAGGTGTTCTAGGGGCATACATTTCTCAAATCTATTTTGACTACCAATTACACTTTTGTGAAGCACTGTAGTGGCATGGATGAGAACTGATGTGGCATGGATGAGAACTGATGTGGCATATATGAGAACTGATGGCATGGATGAACATGAATGGGGATGGATGAGCCGTGGATGGGGATGGTTGAGCATGAATGAGTATGGCTGAGTATGGATGGGATGGCTGAGTGCGGCTGGGTACGGCTAAGTATGGCTGAGTACGGCTGGGTATGCCTGAGTACGGCTGAGTATGGCTGAGTATGGCTGGGTATGGCTGAGTTTGGCTGAGTATTGCTGATTACGGCTGGGTACTGCTGAGTACGGCTGGGTACAGCTGAGTATGGCTGGGTATGGCTGAGTACGGCTGAGTTTAGCTGGGTATGGCTGAGTACCGCTGAGTACGGCTGAGTACGGCTGAGTATGGCTGGGTATGGCTGAGTACGGCTGAGTATGGCTGGGTATGGCTGGGTACAGCTGAGTACGGCTGAGTACGGCTGGGTATGGCTGAGTATGGATGGGAGTGGATGAGATGGCTGAGCATGGATGGATGGATGAGTATTGCTGAGTGTGGATGGCTGAGCATGGATGGATGATGAGTATGACAGAGGGATGGCTGAGCATGGATGGATAGATGAGGCTGCAATGGGCACAGATCAGTGCTGTGGGCACTACAGATCCAGCCCACAGCACTGCTGCAACCGATCTCTCCCCTTCTCCGCTCACACTGTACCGATCGGTACAGAGAGGGGAGAGAGGAACCAGACATGACGCCGGTTTGTTTTAAAAAGTGATCGCCCCGTCAAATAACGGAGTGATCACTGCTGTCAGCGGCCATTTACCATGATCCGTGATGCCCTGGGTCCTCACGGGTCACAGATACTCCCGTGTGCACGCCCCCAGAGGGAGCACGATTCTGGGAGGATGTCAATGTACGCCCTCCCAGAGTTATGGAGCTGCGCTGTAGCCGTCATTCGGCTATAGCGCGGTTGTTAAGTGGTTAAATAGCCTGTTTGGCACCAACCTCTTTCATAGGTGCACGCGAGCGGCAGCACACATGAGAATGCGCGAGGGCACGTGTGCATGCACCAGCATGCGCATATGCATTAGCCAGTGCCCAATTCATGCGAGCATGAAAGGGATCATGTATTAGCCTGTGCACAGAAGTCCATCCAGAGGAGCCATCCCGTCTATTGGCAAGCTTTTCCTTACACTCTCTCCCTCTCTTTTTCTCTCCCCCCTGCTCTTTCTTTCTTTCTCTCTTTGATCCCACTGCAACCTCACCCAGACATTCTGAAGTATGAAAAGGTGGTTGGCCACCCTAGAATCATGTGAGATCATGCAGTCCCATCCATCCCCGTGAGAAGCCTGCTGAATCTGGTTGCCCTGGTTATCAGTTTGACAGGAGTGTGCCTTTAATAGCTAGAGTATCATATTCTCATGTTCAAGGTTTGACGAAAAGTTGATTACCTTGTTTCTACATCCAATCTTTCCAACCAACCCACCGACTGCTGTACATTAATACAGGAAGCACTCATCCGAGAGACGAACATGTAACACCACCTGTTCCCATTTTCCAGATAGCTTCTTTTCTCATATAACTCTGACATGTACACAGAACATAAAATATTTACCAGCTTGATCTGATTTTAGTTGTTCTGTAGAGCGTGATATCCGAAGAGTCCCAAATCTCAAGGCATGGTTCTATATATAAGGCAAAGGTAGAAATTAGAACGATACAAGAAAATACACAACAAGACATAACTAGTGGTAGTTGGTCGCATTCAACTGGACTTGTTCTGTAATGTTGAAAATGTTCTGTAATGTTGAAGATGTTTCATAGTTTGTCCAAGTCACTTCTTTAGAAGTGGCTTAGACAACATTACAAAACAAGTCTAGTTGACTGAGACTAACTACTACTAGCCAGGGGTGTACCTACGGGGGTCCCAGGGGTCACAATAGCGACCTGGCCTCATGTTTCCCTGGATAGGAGGAGTGGCGGGGGTGGCTGTATATAGAGGAACCAATCTCTCTATTTTGTGCCCAAATGTGAAAATGTCCAGAGAAGTTGCGAGCCCTACATTTTTCCTCCTCACCAGGAACCTTTCCCTGCCACTTACTCTGTCCCTACCAAGCCGGGAACCTGTCCCTACTCTACCAACTCGCAAAATGCGTGCCAAGCCTGGGATCCAGAGCTTTGAAGTGATTGTAAAGTCTTGTTTAAAAAAAACACAAAAAAAACAAAAAGCAAACATGTTATACTTACCTGCCCTGTGCAATGGTTTTACACAGAGTAGCCCGGATCCTCCTCTTCTCGGGTCCCCGTCAGCACTCCTGGGCCCCTCCCTCCTGCCAAGTGCCCCCACAGCAAGCAGCTTGCAATGGAGCACCCAAGCAGGTGCTCTCCCGACCCATGGCTCTGTGAGTCCATTCACGCACAGAGCCGCGGTTCGGACCGGAATTTACTTTCATCTGAAAAAGAGGACTTTGGATCACTGAACAACAGTCCCATCCTTTTTCTCCTCCAGGTAAGACGCTTCTGGAGTTATCTCTGGTTCAGGAGTGGTGTGACACAAGAAATGTGACAGTTGTATTCCACGTCCTGGATACATCTGTGTGTGGTGGCTCTTGGAGCACTGACACCAGCTGTAGTCCACTCCTTGCGAATCTTCCCCAAATTCTTGATCGGCCTTTGCTTCACAATCCTCTCACGGCAGCGGTTATCCCAGTTGCTTGTGCACCTTTTTCTACCACACTTTTTCCTTCCACCCATCTTTCCATTATTATGCTTGGATACAGCATTCTTTGAACAGCCAGCTTCTTTAGCAATGACCTTTTGTGACTTACTCACCTTGTGGAGGGTGTCAGTGTCTTGTCTTCTGAACAACTGTCAATTCAGCAGTCTTCCCCATGATTGTGTAACCTACTGAACCCGACTGAGAGACCATTAAAGGCTCAGGAAACCTTTACAGGTGTTTTGAGTTAATTAGCTGATTAGAATGTGACACCATGCATCTACAATATTCAACTTTTGCACAGTATTCTAATTTTCTGAGCTACTGAATTTTGGGTTTTCACTCCCTGCAAGCCATAATCGTCAAATTTAAAAGAAAGAGATGCTTGAAATATACCACTCTGTGTGTAATGAATCTATATATAATATAGGAGTTTCACTTTTTGAATTGAATTGCTAAAATAAATTACCTTTTTGATGATATTCAAATTTTTTGAGATGCACCTGTATGTGTATGCATGTAACCTTAGATTGTAAGCTCCTTGGGGACAGGGACTGAAGCAGACATCCCAACCTGCAAAAACTCATTTCAGGGAGGTGACGCTTCGCCACCCCCCCCCCCCCCCCCAATATAATGCAGCCTTACCAGTGCCAATTAAATGCAGCTATACCAGTGCCCATGAAATGCAGCCTGATCACACAGCTGCTGGTCCTGGAGTCTGGCTGCTGGAGCCTGGGGTCCAGTTGCTGGTGCTGGGGAGCCATCCCAGTCAGAGAATTCCCCAGCAGGAGGGGGGTGGGCAGAGGCAGAGAGAAGACTGGGAGCCCCGATCTGTAGGCTGTAGCAATTAAAAGAAATTTAAAAGAAAACCTTCCCCAGTCAAGCGGACTCTTTCTCCACTTTCGGGTGCCGCTGAGCAGTGATCTCCTGTGCGACAAGTACATGACAGTCCCGATCTGGCCGGCGGATTGATATAGGGAGGCAGGGAGTGACATGAATGGTCAGCGTCGTCTTTAATATTGATTGGAACCTGGGCAAACATTTTTTTGTGCCCCCCCCCCCCATGCAATTTCACTCTCCACCTGCCTGCACACCATGAATTGGGGTGGTGAGGGGACCCATCAATAGACAGAACATAGATAGGTCCCAGGGCAGCTGCCCCTTTTGCCCTGCCTTAAAGACAGCCCTGTGAATGGTACATTATATAAAGTACTGGCCCCTAGTATGTGTATGCATGTAACATTAGATTGCAAGCTCCTTGGGGGCAGGGACTGATATGAATGGTACATTATGTAAAGTACTGGCCCCTAGTATGTGTATGCATGTAACGTTAGATTGCAAGCTCCTTGGGGGCAGAAATTGCTGCGATTGGTACAGTATGTAAAGTGATGGCCCCTAGTATGTCTATGCATGTAATGTTAAATTGCAAGCTCCTTGGGGGCAATGATTGATGTGAATGGTCCAGTATGGTCCAGTATGCAAAGTGTTTGCCACTAGTATGCGTATGCATGTAACATTAGACTGTAAGCTCCTTGGGGAGCAGGGACTGATATGAATAGTATAGGCTCCTAGTGTTTGTATGCATGTAACATTAGATTGTAAGCTCATTGGGGAAAAGGACAGATGTGAATGAACAGTATGTAAGGTTCTGGCTTCAAGTATACAGTATGCATGCATATAACATTTTATTGCAAGCTCCTTGGGGGCAGGGACTGATATGAATGGTACATTGTGTTAAGTACTTGCCCCTAGTTTGTGTATGCATGTAAGGTTAGATTGCAAGCTCCTTGATGTGAATGGTACAGCATGCAAAATTCTGCCCCCTAGTATCTGTATGCATGTGCCATTAGATTTTAAGCTCCTTGGGGGCAGGGACTGACATGAATGGTACAGTGTGTAAAGTGTTGGCTCCTAGTATTGGTATGCATTTATCATTAGATTGTAAGCTCCTTGGGGGCAAGGATTGATGTAAATAGTACAGTATGCAAAGTGCTGCCCCCTAGTATGTGTATGCATGTAGCATTAGATTTCAAGCTTCTTGGGGGCAGGGACTGATATGTATGGTACAGTATGCAAAGTCAAGACAGTCATTGAGAAAAGACAGCTGCCAACTCCATAGTCCTCAAGTGTTTTATTTTGCCATACCAGTGGGTACACAGTAGCATACGCGTTTCGGCGATAAGCTTATCGCCAAAATGCTTCTACCACTGTCTGTGTACTCACTGGTATGGCAAGATAAAATACTTGAGGACTATAGAGTTGCCAGCTGTCTTTTCTCAATGGCTGTCTTGTTTTTTGGTGGATGGGAGGACACCACAGCTTAGGCACCAAGATTGACAGTTTTTACCTAAACTCCACTGCTCTGAGCGATGCATCATTTTGTTTGAAACAGTATGTAAAGTGTTGGCTCCTAGTATTTTTATGCATGTAACGTTAGTTTTCAAGCTCCTTGGGGGCAAGGATTGATGTCAATGGTATAGTATGTAAAGTGCTGTCTCCTAGTATGTGTATGCATGTAGCCTTGGATTGTAAGCTCCTTGGGGACAGGGGCTGATGTGACTGTACAGTGTGTAAGCTGCTAGCTTCTAGTATACAGTATGTATGCATGTAGCATTAGATTGTAAGCTCCTTGGGGGCAGGGACTGATATGAATGGTGCATTATGTAAAGTATTGAACCCTAGTATGTACATGCGTGTAACATTGGATTGTAAACTCCTTGGGGGCAGAAACTGATGCGGTTGGTACAGTATGCAAAGTGCTGCCCCCTAGTATGTGTATGCATGTAACATTAGATTTTAAGCTCCTTGGGGCAGGGACTGATGTGTATGGTGCAGTATGTAAAGTGTTGGCTCCTAGTATTTTTATGCATGTAATGTTAGATTGTAAGCTCCTTGGAGGCAAGGATTGATGTAAAATGTAAATAGTACAGTATACAAAGTTCTGCCCCTTAGTATATGTATGCATGTAACATTAAATTTTAAGCTCCTTGGGGCAGGGACTGATATGAATGGTAAAGTGTTGGCTCCTACTATTTGGATGTAACGTTAGATTGCAAGCTCCTTAGGGGCAAGGATTGAAGTGAATGGAGTAGTATGTAAAGTGCTGACTCCTAGTAAGTGTATGCATGTAACCTTAGATTGTAAGCTCCTTGGGGATATGGACTGATGTGAATGTACAATATGTACGGTTCTGGCTTCTAGTATACAGTATGTATACATGTAACATTAGATTGTAAGCTCCTTGGGGGCAGGGACTGATATGAGTTGTACATTATGTAAAGTGTATGTGTATGCACGTAACGTTAGATTGTAAGCTCCTTGGGGGCAGGGACTGATATGAGTTGTACATCATGTAAAGTGTTGGCCCCTAGTACGTGTATGCATGTAACGTTAGATTGTAAGCTCCTTGGGGGCAGGGACTGATGTCGAACGGTACAGTATGTATGGATTGGGTTTAGATCTCTCCTCTAATTTTTCTAATCACTTGCCTCCCTTTAATTTTTTTTTTCCAGCACAAGTGATAAATAAATAAATCCAGGGTCTAATCATAGCTCAAAGACCGCCTGCATTGTAAGTGTATAATGCTATGTTTTGCGGGTCAGCTAAGAAACAAGAGAAAAATGTCATCGGATACAAATATCAGTAATTAGCAAGTTAGCTTCCCACATACAAATCTGCCAGATCTACTTTCCTGCTTCCCTGAAGGAGCACTTGTTGGTTTATAATTTGTGGCTTTACAAATCCTGTGTAGAGCGACTATTGGAAATCTGGAGTGCCGCTATGTAGAGGAGAACCGTACGGTAATTGAGGTGTATTCTCCGAACCACTTGACTCTTCTGCATTGTGCCTGGGGCCATTGTGTGCATTTATAAATTATATTTATTTCTTCATCGGGCCACAGACGGAGCAATTTTCTTTCCTGTAAAAAAATCTCTAGATTCCCCCATCAACGCTGTCAGTGCTGATGGGGGGAATACCTCCAGTGGAGCCATTGTATGCTCCCGGCCAGGGGGTGGGGCAAGCCGTCCCCGCTGGGAGAACACAGTGATTATTGCTAGACAGCGGTTACTGGTGCTCAATTTTCTTGCGGGGGAAGGCCAGCCACATAACCCAACAACTCTCCCCCCTATCGCCCGTTGCTGGCCAGGCCCCCCCGCAAGCCCCGCACTTAACCCATCCCGGTGGCGCCTTTCCCCCTGCGTCTCCTCCCGAGTCCTGGTGGTCGATTCTCCTCCCTGCCAATCAGGAGTTAGGATTTGCCGCCAATTGGATCTTAGGACTCCCGGCCAATCGGGTTTCATTACCCGATTCCTGATTGGCCGAGAGGAGAAACAGGAAGACATTATCAAATTAGCAATAATTTGCTAATGTCACACAACTGGGTGGGCTCAGGACACATACCCTTTTTGAAGCCAATTAGAGATTCCGGCTCTAATCATGTGCTTCTAAAAAAAAAAAAAAAAAAATCGCATTGGAATCCATGTGTCTGGCACCCTGCATGTAGATTAGGGGGGACGAATGCATGGATAAGGGGGGTGGCACCCCTGCACCCCTAATGGACGGGCCAACACTGCTGCTAGAAGCTATAATAGTCTCTAGCAATAATTACATGCAAAATCCGGGCCCCCTACATGTGTGTGGCTGTTCCCCAACCCCCCCCCCCCCTATGGCCGCCCTGATCTTAGGTAAGAGAAATAGAAAGTAAATCCTTCACAGCTGGTTTCCTACTGCACGAGTCACACTGTACCTTGTGAATGGCCCTGTAGTCTTCTTGGAACTGTGGTGTTTCCCAGAAGACTGCAGGTGAGGGAGGGGGGGTGCGAACTTCCAGCCAAGATCGCCGCAGATATCTGAGCCGCAAGTAGGAGTAGGTACTTGTCAAAACCAGATACCCACTCCCCCCCTAAAAGTGACAAATGTGGCAGTGGAGGGGGGGAGGTGCAAAGAAGCGAAACTACCCCTTTTGGATGGAACTCTGCTTTAAATAATGTTTTTAGTTTGCGAAGAGTTTTACGTTTTGATTGGTGTGACAACCTAGGAGCAATAATAGCACATAGTTGTCCCCCCCCCCCCCATATAACAGGACATGCCTGAACAAGGACCATACGCAGTGGCAGCTGGTGACGTTTTGGGATGGGGGGGCGCCAGACCCGCCCCTCCTTTTTGACTCATCCCACTTATAAGACCCACCCCTTATAGCATCCACCCACATTCCGTCCCCTGTATTCCACTTGCTTCTACCCATAGTGTCAGGAGTATACAGCTCAGTATCACAGGACAGAGTATACAGCCCCAGAATCACAGGACAGAGTATACAGCCCCAGAATCACAGGACAGAGTATACAGCCCCAGAATCACAGGACAGAGTATACAGCCCCAGAATCACAGGACAGAGTATACAGCCCCAGAATCACAGGACAGAGTATACAGCCCCAGAATCACAGGACAGAGTATACAACCCAGACTCACAGCAGAGTATACAGCTCAGACTCACAGCAGAGTATACAGTCCAGAATCACAGCAGAGTATAGCATATAGAATTTCTCACAATCCCGGTATATAGCATTTCTCACAAATCCTGGTATATAGCATTTCTCACAAATCCTGGTATATAGCATTTCTCACAAATCCTGGTATATAGCATTTCTCACAAATCATGGTATATAGCATTTCTCATAAAACCTGGTATATAGCATTTCTCATAAAACATGGTATATAGCATATCTCACAAATCCCGGTATATAGCATTTCTCACAAATCCTGGTATATAGCATTTCTCACAAATCCCGGTATATAGCATTTTTCACAAAGCCTGATATATAGCATTTCTCATAAAACCTGGTATATAACATTTCTCATAAAACCTGATATATAGCATTTCTCATAAAACCTGGTATATAGCATTTCTCACATATCCTGGTATATAGCATTTCTCATAAAACCTGGTATATAGCATTTCTCACAAATCCAGGTATATAGCATTTCTCACAAATCCTGGAATATAACATTTCTCACAAATCCCGGTATATAGCATTTCTCACAAATCCCGGTATATAGCATTTCTCACAAATCCCGGTATATAGCATTTCTCACAAATCCTGGTATATAACATTTCTCACAAATCCTGGTATATAGCATTTCTCATAAAACCTGGTATATAGCATTTCTCACATATCCTGGTATATAGCATTTCTCACAAATCCCGGTATATAGCATTTTCTCACAATCTTGGTATATAGCATTTCTCACAAATCCTGGTATATAACATTTCTCACAAATCCCGGTATATAGCATTTCTCACAAATCCTGGTATATAACATTTCTCACAAATCCTGGTATATAACATTTCTCACAAATCCCGGTATATAGCATTTCTCACAAACCCTGGTATATAACATTTCTCACAAATCCCGGTATATAGCATTTCTCACAATCCCGGTATATAGCATTTCTCACAAATCCTGGTATATAGCATTTCTCACAATCCTGGTATATAGCATTTCTCACAGTTCTGGTATATCATTTCTCACAATCCTGTGCCATCTCATCTGTGCCCACTAGTGCAGTCTCATCTGTGAACTGGCTGATGGGTTTCTCCTTCCTCCAACCACCCAAATGGCAGCAAGACTTCAGATCTCCTCCATCAATAATGCTACGCATGCAGCTATTAGATTAGGGTTCATTTTCTAGTAGGATGCAAATCATCCAGTTATTTATATATGCTACGGTATTTATACACTTAGCTACAAAGGAAACATGAGCTCCCACAGCAGGTTATTATAATCACCACCTGTCAAAAAAGTCCACCAGCAGAGCTTTGTTGAGGTGAAATGCAGACATTACAAAGAATCGTCTTAAGCCTAATTTCTTCTTTTGCAAAAACACAAAAATATACAGTCAAAGATATGCAGAGTTTAATCAGTCTTTTAACCTTTAAAAGTATTTGATGACATATTTTCTAGCCTTCAGTTTATGTCATGTACACCTCAGAGGACTCAGAGGAGTGACGTCACTGGGGGCGATTCTGGGGAAAAAAAGCTCCGCTCGGGCCGTGCGATCCACTGACGTCACTTCCGGTTTATCACTGGTACAGATAAACCGGAAGTGACGCCATAACTCAGAGAGAAAGCACCGCCCATGTCCTAAAAAACAGGCATCCATAACAACACTATGGATGGGATCAATACGGCGCAATGGATTGCGCCACAAAGCAGAGCTAAACAGGGCAAATGACGTCACGCTTCCCATGGTGCACTGTGTCCGGCGCCCGAACACAGTGCACTTAAAGGACCTTTATTAGTTTTTTTTTTTAAGGGCCCTTTTTTTGTGACAGCCTTGGGGGAGGGGGGGGCGCCGGTGCACCCCCTATGAATGGGCCACCACTGACCATAAGGCAGGATCACTAGGGACCGTTTCAATAAAAGCTGCGGACGTTAAAAGACTGAAAACCCCATTTGGATTAACATGAACGCCTTAAAGCTGATGTGAGATTTTAGTGATTGGGTTTACGTTAACATTAAGTTTACAAATACATGGAGACGTCTCTTATAATCTCTCGCTGAGCACACTGGGTTTTAATTTGGTGCATCTGCAGGACTAAGCACCGTCTTGTCACGTACACCGCGACCTTGTCAGTGATGAGGAGTGGAGATTCCTCGGGCTGCTGGTAATGTTAATGCAAATAGTTGTTCTTGTAGTAATTGTGTCTCCTATAATATGTATACACGGAGAGGTGCTTTTACATTTAAATTGTCATTTTGCTGTTTTGCGGTGAAATGATCCCGTATGCAGCGATTGGTGTGGAATAAATAAATTCACGCCCGAATCTCTCCACTGCAGGACGATGAGAAGGGCCACTTATGCATTACCGAGCGGCATGCTACAGCAAAAAGAGTTACCCGGGTAGGTTAAGTATCAGCATGATGTATGCTAAGTGATAGATGCTGATCTGATTCTATGCTGCATTTTTCTTTGTGGAAGAACCAAAACTAAGGGAACTCCGCCATTAAGGGCCTTTTTCACGCTGGTTCGTTTAAAAAAATACAGTAAAAACGCATATGCATTTTTACCACTTTTTTAATGCGTTTTGCTACAATGTTTGGACTCCTGACTCCAATCTTGAACCTATGAACTTTGACATGTGACTCAAAAAAAATGCATTTTTGATGCAATTGCCAACCACGCACTGTACATCCATACCTCCGAACTTTCAAACTTGAGAATGAGGGACGCTTGAGGGAGGAAGAAGCCTGTGGCACGTGAAGCGCACTGCGGGGAAAAAGTGGCCAAACTTTACAGTGGAGAGGCTTAAAGGGGTTGTAAAGGTAAAACTTTTTTCACCTTAATGCATTCTATGCATTAAGGTGAAAAAACTTCTGACAATACCGCCGCCCCCAGCCCCCCCGTTTTACTTACCTGACGCCTCGAAAGTCAGCTTCTCGTTCCCGACATCTATTCCTCCGCTCACCATGGCCGCTGATTGGCTACAGTGGATGGATTGGAAGCAGCGCAGCCATTGGCTCGCGCTGCTGTCAATCACATCCAATGACGCGGCGCGCTGGGGGGCGGGGCCGAGTGATACAGTGAGCGGCTATAGCCGCCGGCTGTATCACGGGAGCGCGCCCGCAAGCACTAACCACCATGCGAGGGAGCTCGCATTAAGGTGGTTAATGCTTGCGGGGAGGAGCTGAAACAGCCGCCGAGGGACCCCAGAAGAACAGGTTCGGGGCCACTCTGTGCAGAACGAGCTGCACAGTGAAGGTAAGTATAACATGTTTGTTATTTAAAAAAAAAAAATTTTACCTTTACAACCCCTTTAAGGGCATGGTTAAACCCCAGGCTTCATGTATGTGCTGGAGGGGAGGGGGTCACTTTGAGAGGTAGAGGACATGTGCTAGAATGTGGGGTAGAGTGGGGGAGAGATATATACTGGGGGAGAGGTGCTTTGGGAGAGAAGAAGACCTGTCCTAGAAGGTGGGGTGGGGTGGGGGGCAGATATGTACTGGCAGGGCCGTTTTTAAGGCAGGGCAAAAGGGGCAGCTGTCCTGGGCCCTGTCATTGTTGTGGGGCCCAAAGCAGCAGCCTCATACTTGCCAACTATCCTGGTTTAAATTCCCTCCTCACTCGAGGTTTTAGTCCTGTGCTGTGTCCCAATATCTCAGTGTGAAGTGCTGCTACTAATGCTGCCCAGCTCTGCCCTATTGCTGTGTAAAAATGACTCACCTGCAGACCCTGTACATGTAAATTTCCGGCATTCCTATATAAATAGTGATTAAATTCATATGTAAATAGGGGCGGCCGGCGGCATTGATATGTATATTATGCCCCCCTGAGGTCATATCCACAGTAATCTCTAGCAACCAATCAACAAGCAGAAATGATGTGCTGTAACCTCTAGCAACTAATCAGTAAGCCGTAATGTGTGCTGTAACCTCTAGCAACCAGTCAGTGAGTGGTAATGATACACTGTAACCTCTGGCAACCAATCGCAATAGCTGTCTGATCTGATTCAGTAAACTGATTTTGAGTCTAGGTGCTATTTATTGTATGTCTCAGAGCAGGTGGAGAGCGAAACTGCATGGGGGGGGGGGCACCAAGAAAAGTTTTGCCCAGGGTCCAATCAATATTAAAGACGGCCCTGTGTACTGGGGGGGGCACACATTTTTTAAAAACCGTAACACTAAACCCTTTAATACCACTTTTCCTAGGCCTTGCTGTCTGTCTCTGTCCTGGGTGTCCTGGCTCAGGTTGTAGGATAGGACAGTGGTCATCAACACCTGTCCTCAGGGCCCACTAACAGGCCAGGTTTGCAAGATAACTGAAATACATCACGGGTGATATCATTTGCTGCTCAGTGATTGCAGTATTCTAGTCTGCATCTCCCCCAAGGTAATACATAAAACCTGGCCTGTTAGTGGGCCCTGAGGACAGGGTTGATGACCACTGGGATAGGAGGTCATCTCAGAGGTGGCACAGAGTGGAGCTGGGCCCTGGGGTGCTTGCGATGCTGCTGGGGCTACTACAGGGGCTGCTGGAGGGTAAGGAGTCAGCCCTGGAGCAGCAGAGGTTGACCTGGGAGGAGACGAAGACCTGGTCCAGCACCTGTTTCCTCCTCCGGATCCCGCTCCAGTGGATAATGCCCGGCACCACCTCCTCCATGCTGAGCCCAACCTGCAAGGACTTCCATGGTCAACCAGCACAGCAGGGACCCCCCCCCCCCCTGAGTTATGTAAGACTCACCCTATAGCTTTACCAGCCTGTGCACAGCAAATAAATTCATCACTTCCTAAAAAGGGATCTAGTGACCCTATAAGTTGGTTTAGAGGCAGGTACATCCCTTGTCAACCTTGTCCTCAAGTACCCCCAACAGGCCATGTTTTGGGAATTTCTCTTGGATAAAATAGCTGTCCAAAAAATCTAATCTGATTTAAAGCACCTGTGCAAGATGAAGGAAAATCTGCAAACATGGCCTGTTGGGAGTACTTGAGGACAGGGTTGAGAGCCACTGTCTTAACATATAATCTGTCAGAGCCAGAGAATAGATCAATAGGTTGCTGCTTACCATCCAGGGGGAGCAGGGCAGTCAGCAAGGGTCCCAGCAATCTATAGATCCCCGCACAGGCAGCACACACTGACAGCTTACTTACTACCCTCTGCTCTGTGTGTGCAGGAAGGCTGGGGGGCGTGACCACCTGCGCTCAGCCAATCCTCTCCCGAGAACTCGGTTGGCTGACAGCTCCCCGCTGTCACTCAGGGAAGGGAGCAGTGGTAACAGCTAGGTGCGATAGGGACAGGCTGCTTGTAAAGGGTACAGCGCTGTGGATCCGAGGCAGCACTGCGGCAGGAGGCAGTTGACAAAGGGACAGAGAAGTGGCAGAGGGAAGGAACATGGGGACCAGGGAGAAGGGAGCAGCCAGGGGGGCATACAGTAATGACACAGTAATGACAGGCAGCCGGCAGGGAGATGTCGGCTGCAATACAGAGACTGAATCGCGGTGTGTGGTATCACCCTGCACAAGCTGCGGGGCAGAGACAACTAGTGGGCCCCCCACTGGAGAAGTCACTGGAACCGAGTGCCGAACGTGCTCCAGCACTGGGCTCCACTCAGGGACTCAGCTTTGATTCGCCAGGATGCCGAGACTTACATCAGATCCCGGGACGGTCCCGGCGAATCCGGGATGGTTGGGAGGTATGTACAGCTACTGCAACAGTGCGGTCCGGCTGCACAGAATCATATATATATACGTGATTCTGCTCTTCTGGGTAGGGGGTGCACTGCTTGTGCTGTGATTAGTCACAGCACAAGCCAATCAGCGGGTGCCGGCCAATGGATGTCCACTGACACCCACTGATCGATGGGGAGAAGGACAGGACAGAGCTCTGTCCTGTCAGCGGGGATGTGCTGGATTTTTTTTCCCCACCAAGCAAGGAATAAAATCCATCACTTCCCCTAGAAAAAGCACTACACACAGTACACACAAAATCACAGGCTAAGCACACAGTTAACCCCTTTGATCGCCCTAGATGTTTAACCCCTTCTCAGCCAGTGTCATTAGTACAGTGACAGTGCATATTTTTTAGCACTGGTCAATGTATAATGCCGCGTACACGCGATCGGACTTTCCGACGGGAAATGTTAGATGTGAGCTTGTTGGCTGAAAGCCCAACCGTGTGTACGCTCCATCGAACATTTGTTGGCGGGCTTTCCGCCAACAAATGTTGGCTAGCAGGTTCTCAAATTTTCCGCCAGGAAAACTTTATTGTTGGACTTTCCGGTCGTGTGTACACAAGTCCCTCGCACAAAAGTTTGCGCATGCTCGGAATCAAGTACGAGCCGGAAGCGCTCGGTCTTGTAAAACTAGCGCTGGTAATGGAGATATCACATGGCTATCGAACTTCCTTTTTATGGTCTCGCCGTACGTCTTGTACGTCGCTACGTTCGTAATTGTTGCCCAACATTTGTGTGTATGCAAGACAAGTTGGAGCCAACAACCTTCAAACTAAATTCCACAGTTTTGTTTTCGGAATGTCCGATTGTGTGTACAGGCCACTGGTTCCCAAAAAGTGTTAGTTAATGTCAGATTGCCCGCCGCAATATCGCAACCCCCCGCTGTAAGTCGCCGATCACCGCCGTTACTAGTATCAAAAATAAATAAATAAAAATTACAGTATATATCCAAGTTTAGTTTATCTAGTTTGTAGACGCTATAACTTTTGTGTAAACCAATCAATATATGCTTAATCGGATTTTTTTTTTTTTACCAAAAATATGTAGCAGGATACATATTGGCCTAAATTGATGAAGAAAACGGAAAATTTATATCAAATACTTACCGTAATTTTCCTTTCCTGATGGACTCCATGGCAGCCTACGTATGGGTTAATCCCGCCTCTCATACCTCATAGGACCCCACTCCCATAAATCTTTGCTTCTAGACAGAGACTGTGTTCCGTAACTTAGCCTACTCCAGCAACTGGGAGGGAACTCCTGCTGCCATGGAGTCCATCAGGAAAGGAAAATTACGGTAAGTATTTGATATAAATTTTCCGTTTTCCTGACAGACTCCATGGCAGCCTACGTATGGGAAATAACTAGCCATACACACCCGGGTGGGCAATTGCTGGTTAAAGAAAAAAAGGTTTAATTGGCACCATCAACAGATAATACGTGCAAACCAAAGTTAACCGTAGACAAAGAAGCCGGTTCTACACAATAGTGTGTCATAAAAGTGTTAATTGATGACCATGAGGCCGCTTTACAGATTACATCTGGAGGCACATGTCGGGATGCTGCCCATGATGTAGAGACGCTCCTGGTAGAATGAGCGGTTACCGCCTCCGGAGGAGCCAAACCCTTAGACCTGTATGCCCATTGGATAGCTTGAACGATCCATGATGCGATGGTTCTAGAGGAAGCCCGTAAACCCTTGTTCTTGCCGTGAAAAAGCACAAACAGATAATCAGACTGGCGGAAAGAAGCTGTGGCTTCTAGGTATTGTTTCAGAACCTGCCCAACATCTAGAGGGTGAACATTAGAGTCCTCAGTGGATCTGAAAGTAGGGAGGACAATCTCCTGATTTTCATGGAAGATGGTTGTTACTTTAGGATTCGATCCTAACATGGGGATCAAGACTACCCGGTCTGGGAAGAAGGTAAGAAAAGGTTCTTTGTATCCTAGGGATCCAACTTCAGAAACTCTCTTGGCCGATGTTATGGCCACTAGAAAGACCACTTTGAGAGAAAGCTCTCTAATTGATGACTGATCCATATGCCGTATCTCCTTTTCTGAGAAGAAATCCAAGACGAGAGGGAGATCCCATTTAGAGAATCTTGGTCTTTTCTGAGGCCTAAGCCTTATTGCTCCCTTGAAGAACTGCCTAGTAAGGGGGTGTCTGGCCCATGATACGCCTGTGAAGGCTGAGATTGCCGAAACCTGGACCCGCAAGGAACTCACCGATAGGGACAGATCCAGGCCAGTTTGTAGAAAACCTAAAATGTCCTGAATCCTTGGATTACTACAGGATCCATTGGTGGAAATCACATAGTCCGCAAACTTCGCCCAAATCCTCTGATATACTCTGTTGGTGCCCGCTCTTCTGGCATTCAACAATGTAGCAATAGCTGTACTAGGACAACCTAGAGCTTCCAACCTTCTCCTCTCAACCACCAAGCCATCAGATGGAGCTGGAATGGGCAAGGGTGAAGAGACGCTCCCTGCAGCAGGAGATCTGGTCTGGACGGGAGAGGGACCGGTTCTCGGTAACTGAGCTGCATCAGGAGAGGAAACCATGGCCTGTTGGGCCAAAACGGGACCACTGCCAGTACCTCGACATTCTCCCACCTGAGCCTCGAGAGGAAACGAAGAATGACTGGAACTGGGGGAAAGGCATAGGCCCTGTGGAATTTCCACTGGTCCGTCAGGGCATCCACTCCGAAGGCCTGGGGACAACGACACCTCGTGTAATATTTCCCCAGCTTGAAATTGCATGGGGATGCGAACAGATCCACTTCCGGCATCATCCCTAGAGACAGGAGCCAATCGAAAACTTCGGTGTGGAGGGACCACTCGTTGTTGTCCAGGGTGACTCTTGAAAGGAAGTCCGCTTGGACATTTTGAATTCCTGGAAGATACACAGCGGATAGATTTGTTAAGTACATCTGGGCCCAGGACATGATTGGGCTTACTTCCCTCAGTAAGGCGAGACTGCGGGTGCCCCCCTGTCTCTTGATGTATGACACTGCGGTCGTGTTGTCCAGTCTCAGGAGAACTGAGGCTCCTGATATCAGATGGAGAAAAGCTTGAAGGGCACGGAAGGCAGCTCGGAGCTCCAGGACATTTGAGACTATCCCTTGGGATGGGAAGTCCCACCTGCCCTGGGCTATCTCCGTCAGACAGAGAGCGCCCCAACCTCTGTTGCTCGCATCCGTTGTCACTGTAATCCAGGAGACAGGAGCTATGGAGTGACAATTGAGGAGGTTTTTCCGTAGCAGCCACCAAGGGAGGCTCTCCCGCATGGAGGTGGTTACCCGCACCAGATGGTCTCGAGACCCTGGATCCCATTGCTGGAGAAAACCCTTCTGAAAGGGCCGCATTTTCCATTGCGCCCACTTCACCATGGGGGCTGTGGCTACCATAGTGCCGATTATTTTGAGACACTGAGAGGCTCTGAGGAGAGTTGCTGACAATGCTAGGCGAATTCTCTCTCGAATTACCGGAATCTTCTCCAAAGGAAGAGAGATGGTGCTCTCCACTGTGTTGAATAGGGCCCCGAGGAATACTAGAGTTTGTGTCGGAACTAGGTGACTTTTCTCCCTGTTCAATAGCCAACCGAACTCTGTCAGAGTAGATATGACTTGGTCCCGATGTGACAAAATCTGTTCCCTGTCCTGAGACAGTAGGAGTAGGTCGTCCAAGTAATGGTGTAACCGGATGCCTCTTACTCGGATTAGAGCAACTACCGCCAATAAGAGCTTCGAAAACACTCGAGGCGATGTTGTGAGCCCGAATGGGAGACAAGTGAATTGGAGATGCCTCTGGCCTACTGCGAATCGGAGATACCTCTGGAAATCTTTTGCGATCGGCACATGAAAGTAGGCGTCTTTCAGGTCTATGGAGACCAGCCAATCTCCTGGTTGAACTGTTTGTCGGATTGTCAGCAGGGTTTCCATTTTGAATTTTTCCTTCTTGATGAAGGAATTTAGATGTGTCAGGTCGATTACTGGCCTCCAAGAGCCATTCTTTTTGAGGACCATGAAAAGGGGGGAATAAATTCCAAGAAATTTTTCTTCTGATGGAACTTGAATGGCGGCCCCTTGGGCAATCAGGGAATCTGTATAAGATAGAAGAATTTGTCTTTTTTCTTCTGAGAGCGGAAGGACCGTAGGCACAAACCGGTGACTGGGTGGATTGGTGAAAACCCAAGTGTGACCTGAGGAGACCGTTTTGACGGTCCAGTAATCTTGAATCGAGGCTGCCCAGACGTGCTGATACCGGAGTAAACGAGCCCCTACTTGCACTACCTGGACAGGCATCGTATCAAAAGGACTTGGAAGTGTCCCGACCACTTGGCGGGGCTGACTTTGAGGATTTTTGGCCTGAAGGCTGGCCTCTCCTCCAGTTTTTCCTAAACTCCCGACCAGGTCTGTAGCGACGAGCATCTCTAGCGCGTTCTGGTTCTTGTCTAGGTTGAGTCCTTCTTTGGTTAAGGATACGACGGTCCTGGGGTAAGAATCCTGACTTGCCCCCAGTAGCACGGGAGATAGCAGAATCCAGTTTATTTCCGAAGAGAGAGGAGCCTTCGAAAGGAATCCTGCACCAGGCCTGTTTAGAGGCAGGGTCTGCAACCCATGGGCGTAACCAGAGGGCACGTTTCGCTGTAACTGATGAAAGCATGACACGTGCCACGAGGCGAATAATGTCGATGGATGCTTCTCCCAGGAAGACCGAAGCCAGTTTCAGCTCATGTATTGGAGAGCTCTTGAATAAGTCCTCAGACACACTTCCTAGAGCTGCACCCACATCATCCGTCCAGGACTCCATGGCTTTTGACAAAGCTGCGAGGGCCAGAGCCGGTTTACAAGCCATCCCTGCCGTGATATAGATACGTTTTAAGTCCGTATCAATCTTCCTCTCCAAACCATCCTTGAAAGAGACGGTATCCTCTAGAGGGAGCGTAACATGTCTCACCAGCCTCATGAGAGCTGCATCAACAAGGGGGGCTGATTCAAGATGTTTAACCTCATCATTCTTGAAAGGATACATCTTCGCAATCTTGGAAATTAAAGAGTTTTTCCTATCAACTTTACCCCATTCGTCCAGGATAATTTCACCCAGTTCACCCAGGAAGGGGAAGTTCGGGCGATCCTTCTTAAGGTGTTTAAAGTATTTCCTCTGTTTAGAGGGTGCTTCTACTGGTTCCTCCCATCTCAATGCGTCTTTAACCGCTCTGACTAGTTGGGGAACCAGGGAAAAGTCAAAACCTGCACCAGGTTCAATTATCTCTGCTTCGCTGTCCGAGGAGCCGCTAAAAGAGAGACTATGATGAGATGGGCCTGGAACTTCGGACTCCATATCTTCAGCAACTGGAGTTATAACAGAAGGAGGAATTACTGCTCGGTCAAGATCTGCTTTATTAAGAGATTCCTGGACCACCTTCCTGACCAGAGCCTCCACTTGCTGGTCATCAGCACCTCTTTCCTTTGTGGCTCTTGAAAAGCACAACTCACAGAGAGATTTACCCTCTGGGACCTGAGTTTTACATCCCCAGCAAGCTTTCCTCTCAGGGCGGCTGGAATGGCGGGGGGAATGATGGCTAGATTTAGACCTTGACCCCTCTTTGCGGTGTCTGGAAGATGACCTAGTACGTCTAGAACCTGACGTAGACTGGTGATAATGAGACCTAGACTGGTCTTTTTCTTTATGTGCCGATAGCTGTGGTTCAGACCTAGAAGGGCTGAAGGGAAGAAAATAATACCTTGTTCCTAAATAGTACTCCAAACAATACAGGCAGAATGAAAAATTTAAAAATACTTCATCCTACCTGCGGTGTAAGGGTTGGCCACTAGGGGGCGGTGAGACATCCATGGCGACAGAAACAAAGGACTGCAAACACAATCAATAAGAAACCAATAACTACCTATGTATACTTTCACTTTCTCTTTCCCCTATTTGGAGAAAGAGACCTAGACACAGGAAGGTACAACAAAGCTCCTTACCTCAGAAGCCAGAGAGATGGACACAGGGAAGCCGCTGCCTGAGCGAAAGAGCATCCCAAAGCATAGCTGTATGTGACAGCTATTTGAATCTGCCGCCTGTGATGACGTCATCGCGGCCACAGCGTCCCTACGCTGTGACCGACGCCGCTCCACGGCGCTCGCGCGCATGCGCAGTTGCCGTCATCGCGCGCAGACTGCGCAGGTGCGAACCAAGCCTCGATCTCAATCGAGACTTCGCAGCTGCGCAGTCGGAGCGGGGAAGCGGCGGACTGGAACGCAGATGCGTCCCAGCCGCCATGGCCATAGGAAAAAGGCATTTCGGACAAACAAACACACACAACAGGCTGCCAAAAGAATTCATAATCAGAAGCATACATTACCACGGCACCTGAGGGGATCCATCCTGGAATGGGAGCAAGAGGAGCGCTCACCGCACGACCGGGGTAATAATGAGGGAGGCCTCCCGCTAATAGCTGGGACGATTGGCCGAGATGCCGCTCCCCAGCCAATGGCCGGTATAATCAGCTCTTCAGGCATCAGAGTGAACCCCGTATGTCCGCCCTGCTAATAGCTGGGGACGCTGGACTCCAACAAGACACCGCCATCATCAAACACGTGCGAACCACCAGGACTGGATCCACAAAACTTCATAAGGTAAGAGATACACTTGGTCCTAGGAGGAGGACAAAAAAGGAACACAGTCTCTGTCTAGAAGCAAAGATTTATGGGAGTGGGGTCCTATGAGGTATGAGAGGCGGGATTAACCCATACGTAGGCTGCCATGGAGTCTGTCAGGAAATTCGATTTTTCTATTTTTTTTTTTTTTATTGGTCATGTATTTAATGATCAGGGCCCTCTGATTCCTCCTGTATTGAATTGTATTGTAACTGTACTGCCTGCCCCCATGTTGTAAAGCGCTGCGCAAAATGTTGGCGCCATATAAAAATCCTGAATAGTAATAATAATAATAATAATACCTGGGCCAATCACAGCGCCTGTACCATGTGACAGCTGTGAAAGCCATTCATGACAGTTTAAATGATTTCTGTTACAGTGATCATCGTTGTAACAAGCAATAAAAAAAAAAAAAATCCTCGATCACCTGTGAAGACTGGTACGGTGTTACTATGGTAACAATGCACTGCTCTGGTCACAGTATGTGAAAAAAAAAATATATAAAACATTTTTTTTTTTTTAATTGAAAAAAAAATTGAATTTGTTTTTTTATTTTTTTTTACATGCTGTCACCAGTCAGCATCCCTGATCACAGCCACACCCAGTGATATGATGATGTTGGGCTGCACTGGTGACGGTATGTAAAAAAAGAAAAAAATAAAAAATTGTGAAAAAAAATGTTTTATTTAATTTCTTATTTTTCAAAAAAAAATGACAAAAAAATTTATAACTTCAAAAAGCTAATTATTATTTTTTCATAATGTTATAGTTTTATAATACAATTTTTTAATTCATGTGGAAAATGTGAGGGTTTGTTTTTTCAGAATTTTCAGTATTTTTTCCTTATACAATAACAAAATAAAAAAAAAAAAACCCAGTGGTGATTAATTACCACCAAAAGAAAGCTCTCTTTGTGTGGAAACAATGATATAAATGTAATTTGGGTACAGCGTTGCATGACTGAGCAATTACCGGTTAATGTAGCGCAGTGCTGAATATTACAAAACGGTCTGGTCGTGAAGGGGGTAAAACCTCCCGGGGGGGGTCAAGTGGTTAAACATGCACCCAAAAAATGCAGCATGCGGCGCACTGGGGCAAGGTTTCCCCTCTATTTTCTTTCACTTTTAAATGAAAACGGTAAACAGGACAAATAGAGGGGGTGAATCTCCCTAACGGGGGCACAGACAGCAATAAAAACTGACAGGGGTTCTAATCCCTCTCCAATCTAAAACTAAAAAAAAAAAAAAAAGTTTTGCCTTTAGTTATACTTTAACCACTTTAATACCGGGTACTTTCACCCCCTTCCTGCCCAGGCCAATTTCCAGCCTTCAGCGCTCTCACACTTTGAATGACAATTGCGTGATCGTGCAGCACTGTACCCATATGAGATTTTTTATCATTTTCTTCCCACAAATAGAGCTTTCTTTTGGTGGTATTTAATCACCACTGGGGGTTTTTTTATTTTTTGCTAAAAAAATGAAAAAAGGCTGAAAATTTTGAAAAATAAAAGTTTTTCTTAGTTTCTAGCTGAAAATCTTGTAAATAAGTAATTTTCCTCATTCACTGATGTGCGCTAATGAGGCTGCACTGAAGGGCACAGATGGGGTGGCACTGATGAGGCACTAATAGGCAGCACTGATGGGCACTCTGGGGTGGCACTGATGGGCACTGGTGAGGCAGCACTGAAGGCCACTGATGAGGTGGCACTGAAGGGCACAGATGGTATGGCACTGATGAGGAGGCACTAATATGCAGCACTGATGGGCACTGATGGGGTGGCACTGAAGGGCACTGATGAGGAGGCACTAATATGCAGCACTGATGGGCACTGACGAAGAGGCACTGATATGCAGCACTGATAGGTGGTACTGATGGGCACTGATAGGCGGCACTTTTGGGCAATGATAGGTGGCACTGATGGGCAGCACTGATGGGTGGCACTGATATGCAGCACTAATAGGTGGTACTGATGGGCACTGATAGGCGGCACTTTTTCGGCAATGATAGGTGGCACTGATGGGCAGCACTGATGGGTGGCACTGATATGCAGCACTAATAGGTGGTACTGATGGGCACTGATAGGTGGCACTTTTGGGCAATGATAGGTGGCACTGATGGGCAGCACTGATGGGTGGCACTGATATGCAGCACTAATAGGTGGTACTGATGGGCACTGATAGGCGGCACTTTTTTGGCAATGATAGGTGGCCCTGATGGGTGGCACTGATGGGCAATGTTAGGTGGCACTGATGGGCAGACATAAACAAAAAAAAGAACAATTTGGAAAAAAACAAAAAAAAATATTTTTTACTTTTTGCTATAATAAATATCCCAAAAAAAGCTTAAAAAATATTTTCTTCATCAGTTTAGGCCGATATGTATTCTTCTACATATTTTTTATGTACTATTATACACTTATTGCCCAAAAAATATATAATATACACTTATTGCCAAAAATAAATGGCAATAAGTGTATATTGATTGGTTTGCGCAAAACTTATAGTATCTACAAAATAGGGGATAGATTTATGTCATTTTTGTGATTTTTTTTTACTAGTAATGGCGGTGATCTGCGATTTTTAGCGGCGGACAGATTGGACACTTTTGACAGTTTTTTGGGACCAGTGACATTTATACAGCGATCAGAGCTAAAAATAGTCACTGATTACTGTGTAAATGTCACTGGCAGGGTTTCGAACTGTGGGGGGGGGGACTGACTGAGAGAAGAGAGAGGTCGCTGTTCCTGATCACTAGGAACAGACGATCTCTCTCTACTTCCCTGTCAGAACGGGGATCTGTTTGTCTACATCAGTGTTTCTCAACTCCAGTCCTCAAGGCGCACCAACAGGTCATGTTTTCAGGATTTTCACTATTTTGCACAGGTGATTTGATCAGTTTCATTGCCTAAGTAATTACCACAGCCATTTCATCTGTGGGAAATCCTGAAAACATGACCTGTTGGTGCGCCTTGAGGCCTGGAGTTGAGAAACACTGGTCTACATTGACCGATCCCCATTCTGGCTCTCTGTGGAGCGATCGCAGGTGGGCCGGCAGACATCACAGTGCACATGCGCGGGCCGCACAGTGTGCCGTGACTGGCCGGGCAATCATCTGGCACCTGTGACGTGTCCCAGATGATTGCCGAGAGGGAGGGGGGAGAGGTGACCTCCTTTCCGGTGCCGCGGTGCGCCGGGAGGAAGTGGGAGCTGGAACCCTCTGAAAAGAGAGTATCCGCTCCCCCCCCCCCCCAAAGAAAATGACAAGCGGAAGTTCCATTGTTGGGTGGAACTCCGCTTTAAGATGCTGAAAAGAGGAAATAAAATGAGTAATGCTTTCATGACAATCTGTGTAGTGTAGTAGTACAGTGTAGTAGTTTCGCAACAGCTGGAGGGCCGCCGGTTGGAGACCCCTGCTTTAGGGCTTGCTACAGTCCAAAATGGACCTAAACATATCAATCTTCGTATTTCCAAATAAGATTTAAAAAGTTCATTGAAAGATCTCCCCCCAAAAAAAAAAAA
Source organism: Lithobates clamitans (assembly GCA_037952925.1). Taxonomy (NCBI): domain Eukaryota; kingdom Metazoa; phylum Chordata; class Amphibia; order Anura; family Ranidae; genus Lithobates; species Lithobates clamitans. The sequence continues at coordinate 156,371 of JBBGZY010002601.1, forward strand.
GGTTTAAATAAATTCTTACAGTACAGCAGTCATGTTATAGACCCCTTAGGACACAAGGATAAGAGTCACAAAGTTGCCCCTGTGAAAGAGTCTCCGCATTCTACAGCAAGTGTCTGGATTGTGGCCAAAAGAATATGGTGTTCCAAAATAACAGAAATGAATGTCTCTTGCAAGTGCTGATATGTTGCTTGTGCAAACTCCTAAAGCGGAACTAAACTCTCTCAATCAACATGAACTGTTTTTAATCCTTATGCTGTTAGTAAATGGATAGGAAGGTAGAGTGTATTATATTTACTTGTTTAAAACTTTGTTTTTACCTTTCTTCAGTTGATTCCTGGTTTCTGGCCTAGGCCAAAATGATGTCATATATCCCTGGGGTCTTCATAGGAGGAGAGGAAGAGGAGCTTTCTCAGCTAAGCACACCCTCCTGCCTGCATGCCTGAGATAAGGGCAGATGGATTCCAGGAAGTAAATGGTACATGAATCACCTGCCCTTACTCAACATGGCTGTTGCTAGAAATACTAGGAGGGTTTTTCAAATAAATAAAGAATAGACACGAACAGATTGGGGTGGGGTGGGGGTTTGCTTTGAATATTAAAAATGAATCAAATATCATTTTCAGTCTGTGATGCTCAAATACAATTTAGTTTTACTTTAAGGGAATGCGTTAATGTGTGCATTTTTTTGTTTCAGAGGTCCAAATTTCCAGGATTGGAGCTCAATAGCCTCCTGTTTAACAAAGACCTTGTCCTTGGTACATTTACTATGTAAGAGGACGTCCTTGTGCGTCAGGGCCGTCTTTAATATTGATTGGACCCTGGGCAAAAATTTTCTTGGGCCCCCCTCCATGCAGTTTCGCTCTCCACCTGCTTTGAGGCATACAATAAATAGCAGCTAGACTCAAAATCCGTTTACTGAATTAGATCAGGCAGAGATTGAGGTTGGTTGCCTGAGGTTACAGTGTATCGTTACCACTCACTGATTCGTTGCTAGAGGTTACAGCACATGATTTATGCTTGGTTGCTAGAGATTACTGTACATCAATACTGCTCACTTATTGGTTGCTAGAGGTTACTGCAGATCATTACTGCTTACTGATTGGTTGCTAGAGGTTACAGCACATCATCTCCTCTCTGTGTCACACCATGGACTGAGGAGGTGAGGGGACCCATTAATAGACAGAAAACTCCTAGGGATCCTAGGACTTCTGGGATCAGTGGCAGTGCTGGGGGGAGGGATGGGTGTGATCAATTTCCAGCATGCCCCTTTATCTCCCCAGTGGGCAGCATTCAGTATAGGTGATGGTGGATATGACCTCAGGGGGGCATGATATACATATGAATACTGCCTCTATTTACATATGAATTCTGCCGGCCCGCCATTATTTACATATGAATGCAGACGCTATGTAGATAGCAATGCTGGTATTTACATGTAAACACAGGGTCTGCAGGTGAGTCATCTGCACACAACAATAGGGCAGAGCTGGGCAGCATTAGTAACAGAACTTCACACTGAGATATCAGGACACAGCACTGGACTAAAACCTCAAGGGACAAGGGAATTTAAACTGGAATAGTTGGCAAGTATGAGGCAGCTGCTTTGGGCCCCACAACAATGACAAGACCCAGGGCAGCTGCCCCTTTCGCCCTGCCTTTAAAACGGCCCTGATGTGCGTTAATCTCTCTACTTTCTAATCTTTACTCTTACTTGGTAACTCGTCACTTCCAAATCCTTTTCACTGGAAAAGCAGATAAAATGGAAAAGGACTGAGAAAAACAAGTTGATTCTATACGTGATGGAACACAGATGACACATAAGAGAGAAGAGCACTTACATATGGTTGTGCCCTCAGACTTTACAGATGTGGAATTAGGGATGAGCGAAATTGAGAGTTTTCAATTCCCTGAAATTTTGGCAAAAATCTGGAGCTTTCAGCAAAATTTCACCTTGTCTTTGGAAAAATACACTTATTGGGAAAGGCACATTGAAGGTAGATTCTGGTGAAATGGGCTTTATAAGACTTCTGAGGGTTACAGAAGCTGCTTTCAACCCCTAGCAGCCCAAGTAACGAAACGGCAGAGGAAAAGGAGCTGAAAATTGTTGCACGCTGGAGGCCAAACAATTCAGCCGACGTTTGTGATGTCATCGCGCATCTTTTAGTCTGGAAGCTAAACATCTGATTCTCGGGACCGGCTTATGTTTGTGGAAGCATCCGGAAAGTATTCACAGCGCTTCACTTTTTCCACATTTTGTTATGTTACAGCTTTATTCCAAAATGGATTAAATTCATTACCACCTGTGGTAAATTCAGTTGATTGGACTTGATTTGGAAAGGCACACACCTGTATATACAGTAAAAGCTTGGTTTGAGAGCCTTTAAGTTTTGCAAGACAAGCAAAATGTTTGAATAAATTTTACCTTGATATACGAGCGATGTCTTGATATACAAGTAGCGTCATGTCACAGCTGAGTATAAAAAAGAAGAGAGGAGCCTCTAAGTGTAGCGATATGGTTACATTTAATGAAGGTACAACATTTAGCAACTTATTGCTACACTTAGAGAAGCCTCTCTTCTCTTTTATACCCTGTAAAAAAATGCTTTGATATACAAGTGCTTTGGATTACAAGCATGTTTCTGGAACAAATTATGCTCGCAAACCAAGGTTTTACTGTATAAGGTCCCACAGTTACAGTGCACGTCGGAGCACAAACCAAGCCATGAAGTCAAAGGAATTGTCTGTAGACCTCCGACAAAATGGTCTGATGAAACAAGGATTGAACTCTTTGGCCTGAATAGCAAGCGTCATGTTTGGAGGAAACCAGGCACCGCTCATCACCTGACCAATACCATCCCAACAGTGAAGCATGGTGGTGGCAGTATCATGCTGTGGGAAGGTTTTTCAGCGGCAGGAACTGGGAGACTGGTCAGGATCGAGGGAAAGATGAATGCAGCAATGTACAGAGACATCCTTGATGAAAACCTGCTCCAGAGCGCTCTGGACCTCAGACTGGGGCGAAGGTTCATCTTCCAACAGGACAATGACCTTAAACACACAGCCAAGATAACAAAGGCGTGGCTACGGAACAACTCTGTGAATACCTTTGAGTGGCCCAGCCAGAGCCCAGACTTGAACCCAATTGAACATCCCTGGAGATAGCTGTGCACCGACACTTCCCATCCAACCTGATGGAACTTGAGAGGTCCTGCAAAGAAGAATGGGAGAAACTGCCCAAAAATAGGTGTGCCAAGCTTGTAGTATCATACTCAACAAGACTTGAGGCTGTAATTGGTGCCAAAGGAGCTTCACCAAAGTATTGAGCAAAGGCTCAATACATGGGATTTTTTTCATTTTTTTATTTTTTAATAAATTGGCAAAAATTGAGGAAAATTATGAATTTAATTTAACAAAATGTGGAAAAATAATGCGCAGTGAATAATTTCCTGGACACACTGTATATTCGTTGGTGTTCTAGCAGCTGATATGTATGCCTCTATGGATGCCAGAGCTTTCCATTCTTACAGCTCACACTCTATACATGTGATCCTCTTTAGATAGCGATCATGTGATCTCTGTGACAGCCAATCACAGTGGTTACGTGGTCAGCCGGTCCTTCCTGCCCTCCGGGTGTACAGACCCTTTTAAAGGGACGCCAGGGCTGGGTGGGAAGGGATCAAACTATCCTGGGCCTGTTTTTATACCAAAGCAATTGCCCTTCATAAACCTCAGAAACTAACAGGCAGTGAGAAAAAAAGTTAAAAAAAAAGCAACAGAACACAAATATACAAAAATGGAAAAAGCACAAATACAGAAAAACTAAATGAAATAAAATAACTACCCCCAAAACAACAACAAAAAAAATCTCTCTAAATTAAAAAAAATAAAACACTTTTATTTTCTTTAGCAAGTTTTCCCCAAGTAGCTCGCCATGCAAAATTGAGAGCTTTCTATTCTGAGATATTTTTGTCAATTTAAAAATTTAACAGCAAAACCAATTTTGAAGAAATCAGCCCGCTTATTCCTGTACCAGAGCATTTCAAACTGGGCAATGACTGTTTGTCCTCTTCAGGACTCGTTAGGTGCCTCGTGTTGCTTTTGAAATCTCACAAGTCAACGTGCTAATTGGCCACCTCCCTTACCGCGGGCGCACTGCGCTAGGAGGCGAACACCCTCCTATGATTTACCTTTTCCAAGCTGTTTAATTTAGTTCACTAAATTTTTATTTTATTTATGTTTTTATATATTTTATCCAACCTCTGTGTGTGTTTCAGCTGTGTATTTAGCTTGCTTGGCTAGAGTTGGCCTTTTTAAATTGGCTCCAGATCATGGGGAAGTCAACGCGAACCAATCTCCTGCCTGTTTGTTACATACAGTGGCCAAAGAAAGAACTTGCTATCTTTTATTGATGATATTTAAAACATGTAAATGAGACTTGATTACATCTGGAAGCGGAGTGCCTCTCTCATGCATGTTGATGCCTCTCCAGTGCGGCTTAGCAAACACCATTAATATTAATAGTATCCCTGGCTGTAATCTGAGCCCATTAGCTCGACATTGATTGATATGGCTCCCACTCTCAGGCTCTTGCTAAAAATACAACCGACCACTCCAGGCCATCCACAAGTTACTATCAAAGGGAGGTTTAAAAAAAAAAAAAACACAAGTGAAAGAAATAGGTTTTAATTCTATTCAAATACCCATATTTAAAGAAAAAAAATATATCTATATAGATATATCTATATATCTATATATCTATATATCTATATAGATATATATATATCTATATATATATATAGATATATATATATATATAGATAGATATATATATATATATATATATAGATATATATATATAGATATATATACACAGTGTTAGGTCCATATATTTGAAACACAGGCACAATTTTGTTTGTGTCAGGTATTTACCAAAACATATTCAAGCTATAGTTATATAATGGATATGGGCTGACAGTGCACACTTTCAGGTTTAATTTGAAGGTATGTACATGCAAATCTGAGGAAGGGTTTAGGAATTACAGCTCTTAGGAATAGCCACCCCCCCCCCTTTTTTCAAGGTACCAAAAGTAATTGGCCAGTTGTGGGCTACTACTTTCTTATTTCTTCTTCAGTTAAGCAGGTAAAAGGTCTGGCGATTATTCTAAGTGTGATATTTGCATTTGGAAACTATTGCCGTGAACCTACATCATGCATTCAAGGGAGCTGTCCATCCAAGTGAAACAGGCCATTGTAAGGCTTCAAAAATGAAACAAATCCATCAGAGAGATAGCAGCAACATTAGGAGAGGCCAAATCAACAGTTTGGTACATTCTGAGAAAAGAAGAATGGTGAACTCTGCAACATAAAAAGGCCTGGACGCCCACGCAAGATAACAGTGGTAGATGATCACAGGATCCTCTCTATGGTAAAGAAAAACCCATTCCCGAAAAAAAGGAGGGGAGTTTGGTATTTTAAATGAGGCGCAATTAAGTGCCTCCATCCCGATATTTGGTATATGCAAAAAAGGGGATTTGGGACTTTATATGAAGCACTTGGGTAGTGGAGATAAATGGTAAATTGCATTATGAAATGTTTATTGGTTATAATAAATAACAAACAATAAAAAGAGTATTCGTTTCATATACAGTAACAAATGTATTCATTTCATATAAGTATAAGAATTATACATAACATAGTAGAAAATATATATGCATGTATACAGCACATGGTTTAATATTGAGAATAAAGAAGCGTAATATTCTTGGCAGACACATGCCTGGTACCGATCGGTGCATTCGCATGGTATATGTATATTTGCTGAATAAAGTGGTTGGAAAAAACAATGGTACAAATGAGTAGAATTCCATATAGAATGTAGCTGGGGCATCAGAAACAAAGCTTGATGCGTTTCGTGGGTATTCCCCACTCATCAGGAGCTGATGTAACCCAAAATTCCTAAAAAATACATATAAAGATAATGAACCATGTTGTCCATATGTAAGAATAAAAAAATAAGTATGTAAATAAGTAAATATTTGATATATCCAAAATAGTTGGATCAGACATACTCACCAACTCGGACAGCAAGTGCGGTGCACGGCGATGGGCGTAGAGCGGGCCAGAAGCATAGCCTCTCCACGGGAGCCAAGGCGGCATGAATATAGCTGCAACAACGGGCAGGGTGAAGAAGGGCAAGATGGAGCAGAATGTGTTCAAAATCAGGAGTGTGTTGTGATGGGAGCAAACGTATCTGGGAACAAAATATTAGGTATATATTTGAATTTGCAATGGTGTTTTACAAATAACAGTGATCAGTCTAAATGGTGAGCCCAGTGAACTCCAAAAGAAGTAATGGAGTGTGTAATGAAAAAGTGAATGAGTATAAAAATCTATATATTACACGTGAGTGGCAGTGGAAGTGAAAATGTAGAGTGGCCAAATTAAGATGAGAAGTGGTGACAATTGGTGCAAGGAAAAGGGTTGGCAAGTGGAAAGGGGAGGTGACAAGAGGAGGTGAGATCACCAAAGGGGGGGCATCTGAACCCAGATGGAACAGCCAAATAAGTGCAGAAAAGGGAAAAAAAAAAAAGAAAAATACAACAACCTACCCCATTGTGGCATGTAGGAGCTTCACCAGCCAGACGTGGACCGCAAGGCTGGTGTGCAGTCATCCCAGGAAGAGACCAGCCGTATCAGCAGCCAGCTCCAAGTGGGGAATATAAATATGCCGCCAACGCCATGTGGGTGACATAGAGGAGGGGCCGCCGCACCTGAGCCGAGTGTATACTAAGCGGTCGGCGCAGAGGAAATCCCACCGTGATGACACCGGGATGGACACGCTGTACGTCGGCGCAGTGACAAATTAATTATACCTGTAAAAAAGAGAGGTAGTCACTTTGGTGAGATGGCGTTGGACTCCTGGATCTCTGGACATTTCTTGTTCCCTTGTTTTCTTCTTTTCATTTCCTGCTTTTGCTCTTTTGAGACTTTCTTTCCACATTGTTTTTGAGAATAATGTTGGGTCCTATATCCCGACTTCTGGTCCTATCGAAGGTTTATCACAGTACGGAACCTGATATATCTTCGAATTTACATTGTTTATATTTTGGATGGGATCACTCTGGGCTTGTACTCCTGGGTTAGTCCCTTGCTTTTAGTCAATGATTGAACTGGACTGTTCCCGGATAGCTCCACGGTTGCGAGTACTACCTAATTGAGATATTGGACTATACTGGTATGTATTACTCGATTTTGATACTCCTGTAGGCCTTTACTGTTCTTGATAGCCTCAACAATGTAAAAATGTATACTAAATTGAACTACTCTTTTTTTAAAACTAATAAAAATGATTGAAACAGAAAATTTTAAGGCTAATTTTACAGGTGTGGCCGGAGCCAACTCACCCGGTGCACACGGAGCCTCTTTGCTCTCCCTTATTCTTCTCCTTCCTCTGGACTCTCTGGCTTACGCGCTCACTAATGCTCAGTCGGGACCAGGCAGGGTCTCATTCATGTGACATTAAAATTATGGCAGTACTCCGACTTAAAAGTGAGCCATACACCCCGGTGTCTCTGTATCATAACCTAAATTTGTCATACAGGTGCCTCCTGGTCCCACGATACATAAACCTGCTCAGGATGCAACATTTGGAAGGAGACATCAAAGAACAGTGTCCTGCTTTACCAGTCCAACCTGACTCTGCCACCTCTCACCCAGTGACAGAACGGGGCCCCGCTGGGCACCAACACAGATCCCATGCGCGTATAATTAACTCTTTTCTCTTCAGTAGCATGCAGTTACGTCCCTAGGGTCTCCGCCATGTAGGTCTGGTCCCATTTGCTGTGGCACTGACCGCTTTCTTCACTATGCATGAGACTCCTCAGCCCTGCCGGTACCAATCTCTCGTTGTCTGACTGTCATATCATCCTTTGCTGGTTCTTGTTGCCCCTAGAAACTTAGAAAAGGCATGTCACCACTTCACCCTGTGTGTGTGCTTTACAGGCCCTGTACTTCCATACACCCTTACCACCCATGCACCCCTTTAATTAAATTCAGGCATGACAAAGCTTTACTGGAAACTCTCAGCATAAAAGTTCCAAAACAAAGTGCACAGTCTTTTCCCTAAACTAATCCGTAACTCGGGATTGTGGCTGCCCCAGCATACATGCGCATGCAAGAGTCCATACACAGCAGAGTCCACAGTGGCAGATCTTCAGAGCTGGTGTTCTTCAAGGAGGACTGTAGGTCCCAGCAATCTCCCTACATGTGGAAGGTTCCGAAGAGGCAAGCAAGGCTCTCTAGTCGCTGCAACTGCAGCAGCTCTGTGCCGTGGCTAGAGATTACATGCTGTGTCCTGTCTTTGTCTTCTCTCCCATGCAGACTGACTGGGCAGAGCCCTCCCCCCTTTTATTATCAGTACAGGAGAGAGGCAGAGCTCAAGGCTGGGGCAGCAGCTGCCTCACTAACCAGCATTTCTACCTGCTTACACAGGTAGCATACATGCTAGGTGTATTTATTGAAAAAAGCATAGAGCAGTGTTTTCAGGATAACTCCTTTAATTCCCCGGGCAGTTTACCTCCCCAACTATATGTTATGGGATTGTTGACTTGTTTTCTGACAGGTACTCTTTTCAGTTATTGCAGTTTGAATATACTTGCTGATTTTTGTTTATCTTAATGTGATAATATAGGGGATTCTGCAGGGTAATTAGGAATTCATCCATAAAGGATGCAAAATCACAATATTGTTAGGAGCCACGGGGACTTAGTAAGGCAATGCAAAAATCAATATTGATGATACATAGTGCGGTTACTGACAGAATTCTAATGCAGTCAATGCTTTAAATATATTCACTCTTATTGGTTCCTATGGTTCTTGTGGGACATTTAGACCTTTTTATATATTATATGAATTGTTTGCTCTTTGAAGCTAAAATGATCCCAACTCCAAGGCCTAAAATCCAAAAGAGACTGGTGTCACATCACGCCACACACAAGCCCTGACTCTTCTTCAGAGCTTACACTCACGGTATTTACAAGGTAGACGCTTTCTCAGATACAACTACTCCTGTGTATGAATAAATAACTCTCTCTGACAACAGACATTCAAGGTTTCCAGCTGAACTCTAAGTGACCCTTTTACCCCAGTGGAACCCCTAAAATTAGTGGTGCACCGAAATGAAAATTCTTGTGCTGAAAAAGAAATAGAAAATTCCGGATTGGCCGAAAAACAAAACCGGAACAGACAGGTTTTTTTTAGGTTTTTTTTAAGATGTAATTAATGTGGCTGGCGTGTTTTGTTTTTTTAAAGTTAATGGGGCATGATTTTGCATTGAAGTCAATAAGGGATGTTCTTGCATTGCAGTCAATGGGACACAGTTTTGCATTGAAATCAATGGGAAGTGGTTTTACATTGGAGTCAACAGGGAGCGTTTTTGCATTGAAGACAATGGTACGTGATTTTGTATTCCAGTCAATGGGACGTGATTTTGCATTGAAGTCAATAGGGGGCGTTTTTGCATTGAAGTCAATAGGGGGTGTTTTTGCATTGAAGCCACTGGGACGTGATTTTGCATTGCAGTCAATAGAACGCAGCATGCCGCTATCTGTACCTTTTTATTTCTGTAAAACGCTGCTAACCCTATTTTTGGCCAATAATTTTTGGCGGACGATATATCAGTGCATCTCTACTTAACGTCATTTTCATGTCTCTGGGGACCCTTACCAAAACCAATTCATCAGAGGTCAATGACATTTGTGGTCAATAAGTAGACTGAAACCCTACCAGTGGTGGTCAGAATGTCACTTTTACAGATGGCTAAAAAGATCATTGGTGTCATAGCGCTGGCTTTGCAAAGTGGCATTGGCTCTGAAGCTATGCAGGTACCACCAGATGGGAGGTCAATCAGCCAAAGCTCAAGGAACCCCTAGCAACCTTACAAAGAAAATCTAGGGGTCCACGAAAACCCTGGTTGAGAATGCCTGCTCTAAGTGAACAGTGGGAGAAAGGAAAAAGTGGAACAATACATGAGAACTTCAAAGGGATAAGTTAGCACAGTTAGATCACCTCCACTGTAGTAGTAGTAGACCTTGGCCAGGAACAATCACCTCACTTACTGATTGGACAAACAAGGAGCATCAGAACCTTAAAGGGGGTCATCTCTCTGCTCCTTCTCCTCCTGTCAGCAGTTCACCATTGAATCAGAGACTGATTGGCTACTAAACTTCTACCATCGGCTGCAGGTTAACGAGTCTTCTCAGTCTTCTAGCTGCTCCCATCAGCTGTGGGGTAAGGAGTCTGGTCATATGCCTCTGGCTGATTGGATCCTTGTCAGCCTGTGCCTCTGTGCTTGTGATAGCATCACCTATCGTTGATAGCTATGTTTGCTCCCTATCTGTCCTGACCTTAAATGGTTGCAGGATTCCCCAATCGGACACTGTCTACTGCCTAGCCGGCCTCGGGACTACAAGTACATTTCCTTCTCAGTGGTTAAGTCCTGGTGCTGCCTGGCCAGGAACTACAGAATCGTGTTGTAAGACCCGAGGGCAACCAAGTACAGGTAGGCAGGGTTGAGACAAGCAGAAAGGGAGGGGTCAGGTGCAGTGATCTCATGTGAGGGAGGGGGGGTGCTGCATCATGAGTTCCCAAACTGTAGCAGCAGTAACTCCCTACAGGAAGTATGGTGGTGCTGCGCTCTTGGATGACTGGTGAAAATTACTAACTAGGGTTGCCACCTCATCCCTTTAAACCCGAACACATATTAATTACACGGGTTCTGTGGCTGATTAAGGTGATAATTAAACTCACCTGGTGCCTTATCTGCATTAAATCACGGTAGCTCCAGACTGTAATTCATACAGTGCCTTGCAAAAGTATTCACCCCCTTGGCATTTTTTGTGTTTTGTTGCCTCACAACCTGGAATTACATGGGTTGTTTGAGAATTTGCATCATTTAATTTACAGAACATGCCCACAACTTTGAAGAAGTTTTTTTTTTTTTTATTGTGAAGCAAACAACAAATAGGACAAAATAACAGAAAAAGTCAATGTGCATAACTATTCACCCCCCTAAAGTCAACACTTTGTAGAGCCACCTTTTGCGGCTATCACAGCTCCAAGTTGCTTTGGATAAGTCTCTATGAGCTTGCCACATCTTACCACTGAGATTTTTGCCCATTCCTCCTTGCAAAACTGATACCAACAAAACCTGGGGAATGCCCAGGAAAAAATTCCAAGCCTACTTACCACCAGCTCGCAAACAACCAATTGACCTGTCTAACAGTGCGTTAAAAACAGGGGTTCAGTCCGCACGCATTTGCAAATGCATGCATAAGCCACAGAGCCACGTCACGGCACCCTGTAATCTGTGGTCCTAACACTAAAATTTGGGTGTCCCCACAGTGGAGGCACATGCATTCTAATGGATAAGTGAGGGCAGGTGGACTGAAGGGAGCCCACCCCTTCTTAAAGGTACAGGGCACACCAAACACCCAGCAGGTAGCACAATGGCTCCAAAGGTGCTGGTGCGTTGCTGGACCAATACACACACCCACGTGATTGCAAAAAACTTGCCACCACCCTCACTTATAGCTGGCTATTGCAGTAAGAGGCATTGGAAGGCCACAAACAGATACCAACAAAACCTGGGGAATGCCCAGGAAAAAATTCCAAGCCTACTTACCACCAGCTCCTTGCAAAACTGCTCCAGCTCCTTCAAGTTGGATGGTTTGCGCTTGTGAACAGCAATCTTTAAGTCTGACCACAGATTTTCTATTGAGGTCTGGGCTTTGACTAGGGCCATTCCAACACATTTACATGTTTCCCCTTAAACCACTCAAGTGTTGCTTTAGCAGTGTGTTTGGGGTCATTGTCCTGCTGGAAGGTGAACCTCCGTCCTAGCCTCAAATCACACACAGGGTGGTACAGGTTTTGCTCAAGAATATCCCTGTATTTAGCACCATCCATCTTTCCCTCAACTCTGACTAGTTTCCCAGTCCCGACTGCTGAAAAACATCCCCACAGCATGATGCTGCCACCACCATGTTTCACAGTGGGGATGGTGTTCTTTTGGTGATGTGATGTGTTGGGTTTGCGCCAGACATAGCGTTTTCTTTGATGGCCAAAAAGTTCAATTTTAGTCTCATCAGACCAGAACACCTTCCTCTATACATTTTGGGAGTCTCCCACATGCCTTTTCGCAAACTCAAAATGTGTCATTTTGTTTTTTGCTGAAAGTAATGGCTTTCTTCTGGCCGCTCTGCCATAAAGCCCAACTCTATGGAACGTACGGCTTATTGTCGTCCTATGTACAGATACTCCAGTCTCTGCTGTGGAACTCTGCAGCTCCTCCAGGGTTACCCTAGGTCTCTGTGCTCCTCTCTGATTAATGCCCTCCTTGCCCGCTCTGTGAGTTTTGGTGTGCGGCCGTCTCTTGGCAGGTTTGCTGTTGTGCCATGTTCTTTCCATTTGGTTATGATAGATTTGATGGTGCTCCTAGGGATCATCAAAGATTTGGATATTTCTTTATAACCTAACCCTGACTTGTACTTCTCAACAACATTGTCCCTTACTTGTTTGGAGAGTTCCTTGGTCTTCATGGCAGTGTTTGGTTAGTGGTGCCTCTTGCTTAGGTGTTGCAGCCTCTGGGGCCTTTCAAAAAAGGTGTGTATATGTAATGACAGATCATGTGACACTTAGATTGCACACAGGTGGACATCATTTCACTAATTATGTGACTTCTGAAGGTAATTGGTTGCACCAGAGCTTTTTATGGGCTTCATAACAAAGGGGGTGAATACATATGCACATGACAATTATCAGTTTTTTTATTCTGAAAAATAGTTTTATGCATATATTTTTCTAATTTTACTTCACCAACTTAGACTATTGTGTTCTGATCCATCACATATAATTCAGATTAAAAAAAACATTGAACTAAAGGCTGTAATGTAACAAAATAGGTAAAAAGCCAAGGGGGTGAATACTTTTGCAACGCACTGTATGTGTTCGGGTTTAAAGGGATGAGGTGGCAACCATATTACTAACTAATAAATAAAATTCTTCCGTTTAAAGTGCAAGTGCAAATAACATTGATGTGTAAATAATCCCACAAGGAAGTAATTACAAACACAATATGCATGAAATTTGCAGTGAAAAACATCATGTACAAAAAAGACAGGTAAGTAAACAGTGCAGTGAGGTCAAATGTCCTATGTGCCACCCTAGGCACAGATAACAATCGAAAAGTAATATTTCATAAGTCAATCAAAGTATGATGGGTGAGTGATGAATCTCTTCACCAAGAACAGTGGGTAAAAGGCCGATGCCTAGCCAATACAATGTAATAACACCTCAGTGTGCACTAGCCTCTCACTGCTGTAAGGTAACAGCATAAAAACTAAGCCAGATACTTCGGGCCGCCTGCGGGGGTCCTCTAGGGCTCCCTCTCCAGTAGGTCTGACTGGTGGTTCCTTGTGATAAAAAAAGCCTCCTATATGCCTTTTTAAAATAACTTACAGACAAACAATTCACGAGCGGCGAGCTTGTACTCCTGCGTCACTTCCGCTCATTCCCGACGCATAGCGTTACGGCCACGTGACTTCATCAGGGGTTAACGACAGGCAGGGATGGGTGTCTGGTGTGTACATCTTTGGGATGAAACAGGATAGTGGATAGAATTAACACCCCGGGATCCTTTACTTCATGGTCTGGATCTCAGTCTCAGTGACAGCTTGTTGCTCAACCCAAAGCTTCCTGCACACTAATAAGCAGTGCAGAGAATGAGTTACCTATTGACACAGGAGTAGTGACAGTGAACTCCTTACATAAGTAGTGACAGTGAACTCCTTATATAAGTAGTGACAGTGAACTCCCTGCAAGAATAGTGACAGTGAACTCCCTGCAAGAGTAGTGACAGTGAACTCCTTACATAAGTAGTGACAGTGAACTCCTTACAAGAGTAGTGACAGTGAACTCCTTAGAAGAATAGTGACAGTGAACTCCCTGCAAGAGTAGTGACAGTGAACTCCTTAGAAGAATAGTGACAGTGAACTCCTTGCAAGAGTAGTGACAGTGAACTCCTTAAAGGAGTAGTGACAGCAGTAGTGACCCTCCAGCTCCTCCCTCCTATCAAAGCAGTGCATGGTTTGGTTCCCCACCCCCTAACTCCTCCCTAGACCTCTCCTCTCCCAGAAGCAGAAAATAGGGGTAGTTAGTGGGTAATCAAACCCTGCCCAGACAGCGTTCCTGTGTCAACTCTTGTATACTCTCCTTCTCTGCTATCACTACTCCTTTAACTACTTCAGCTTTGGAAGGATTTACCCCCTTCCTGACCGGAGCACTTTTTGTGATTCGGCACTGTGTCGCTTTAATTGCAATTGCGCGGTCGTGCAACGTTGCACCAAAACAATATTGATGTCCTTTTTTTTTCCCACAAACAGAGCTTTCTTTTGATGGTATTTGATCACCTCTGTGGTTTTTATTTTTTTTTTTATAAACAAAAAAAGAGCGTCAATTTTGAAAAAAAACGCATTATTTGTTACTTTTTGCTATAATAAATATCCCCCAAAAATGTATATACCTAAACTGGAGAGTGCAAAATTTAGTGCAGCTTCTAACTTTAGATTGTTCAATTAAGCTTTGACAAAAATCCTGGAAGCTCATTGGTTTCTTTGCAGAGCTGCACCAGATTTTGCACTTTCCAGTTATAGTAAATCAACCCCAATGGGTGGTTGATGATAACTAAGATTCATGCTGGGGTGAGAAGATTTGTGCAAGGAGGGGGGATTGGAGGAATTTTGCACTGGGGGGTAGGGGGGGTGGGATTTGTGCTAGGAGGATGGGAGGAACTCAATGTTTGCTCTTTAGTTATGAGGAGACCACAATGCCACAACCTTTAACCTACACCAAAGGAGGAATGAAGTGGATATACGTTTGCCTTCTAGATGCAAGGAGGTGCATTGTCCAACATCAGTGCCTGACCTCACAAATGCGCTTCTGGAAGAATGGTCAAACATTCCCATAGACACACTCCGAAACCTTGTGGACAGCCTTCCCAGAAGAGGTGAAGCTGTTATAGCTGCAAAGGGTGGGGCCAACTCAATATTGAACCCTACGGACTAAGACTGGGATGCCATTAAAGTTCATGTGCGTGTAAAGGCAGGAGTCCCAATTATTTCGACAATATAGTGTATGTACGGTATGTATTAATGTCTTGATGTTGCCATCTAGTGGCAGTTCAGTGTGACTACAACTTATTATTTTCATGTCTGTAAATGGTAAATTCCAGTTCACCTGCTGGCAGGGTTAGTTGGCTTAGTATTTAGCCTAGTCCTTCGTGTTCCCTCAGTTAGTTACCAGTCTTTATAGTGGACACAGGTCCTCGTGACTAAGCTCTGGGAGGGTGGTGGAGCGAAACGTGTTGGTGCGTGGCCTGGTCGGAGTCCACGCTGAGGTCCAATCTTCAGGGTGGTATCTTCCTCAAGCGTCACCCCCCACTTCTCTGCTGGGTCCCTAGCCTGGCACTCAAGATACTTCTCAAGCTTCAACCCACTGGCCTGCTCGGTCCCTGGCTTAACACACAAGGCTGCTCTGCAAGTGTCACCTCCACTGGTTGGGTCCCTAGCTTGATACCCACTGAAGTTTCCCTATTCTTCACTGTCCCTGGTTGGTGAGAATACTGTTCCGGTACTTGTTAACTCACTTGGGTCGCTGGTAGTAAGGCGGATCATCCCTTACTGGTGACAGCTTCCCCTCCACCTCAGACCACGACAGGTTCTCCGGCCGGCAGAACCGCCACTTTTGGTTGGACTGCAAGCCTCAATCCCAACCCTGCACTGCTCTATTGCTTCTGGATAGGCCCTCAGACAGCCTAGCAGCCAGATGTGCCCAGGATAGGCCCAAACTCCAGCCTAGCAGCCCGGGCAGCACAACACATGTCCACCCAGACAACCGTCCAGGTGGCACAGAACACCAATCACTTGACTCCACCCAAATATATAGGTTCTCTCAGCAGGCCAAGGGATCCAAGAAAACCCCTGCCCATTGGCTGAGACACCCCACATACCCATAACCTGACCTTGTGTTGCCCTTCTCATATCTAGTACCACCAAGTACCCGGCCACCTAGTGTTAGAAGAGAAAAGTGCAACAAGGCCAAACTTAGGGAAAAATCAATAGATATAACATATCTAACAATCAACCAGTACAACTACTCCTAGTAAAAAAATGTGTGAGGAGCAACCCTGCCTAAACTCCAGGGTGCTACAACTACATTTAAACAAGTAAAACTACGTTGGATTATTTATTATTATTATTATTCACGATTTATATAGCACCAACAATTTACGCAGCGCTTTACAATGTATAGGGGGGACAACACAATTACAATACAGTTCAATACAAAAGGTACAGTAGGGCCCTGCTCGTAGAGCTTACTTTCTAAAGGGAGGGGGTGGTGGTACAAAAGGTAATAGCTGCAGAGAATGATTTGATGGGGGTGGCTCGGGGACAGTTAGGTGGGTGTGGGATAGGCTTCCCTAAATAAATTAGTTTTCAGGGATCTCCTAAAGGTGGACAGGGTAGGGGCTGATCGGACGTACTGGGGCAGGGAGTTCCAGAGGATGGGAGAGGCTCTGGAGAAGTCCTGAAGGCGAGCATGAGAGGAGGTAACAAGGGAGCTAGAGAGCAGGAGGTCCTGGGAGGGGCGGAGGGAACGATTTGGGTGATATCTGCAGATAAGGTTGGTGATGTAGATGGGGGCGATGTTGTGGATGGCCTTGTATGTTGTGGTTAGCATTTTGAATTTTACGCGGTGGGGTAGGGGAAGCCAGTGAAGGGATTGGCAGAGAGGGGCAGCAGTCATGGATTGGTTAGTGAGGTGTATTAGTCTAGCAGCAGAATTCATAATAGACTGAAGGGGGGATAGCCTGCTTAAGGGTAAGGAGAGAGTTGCAGTAGTCAAGGCGGGAAATAATCAAGGAGTGAATAAGTTGCTTTGTAGTGTCATTAGTCAGGAAGGGTCGAATTCTGGAGATGTTGCGGAGGTTAAGGCGGCAGGATTTAGCCAGTGATTGGATGTGGGGGCTGAAGGAGAGGTCAGAGTCAAGGATTACACCCAGGACCCCGGCATGTGTGGAGGGACCAATGGTTGTGTTGTTGATATTAATGGTGAAGTCACAGGAGGGGGACCGTGAAGGAGGAAATATAACAAGCTCAGTTTTAGAAAGATTGAGTTTGAGGAAGTGGTGTGACATCCATACCGAAATGTCATTCAGTAAGTTTGAGATCCGTGAGGAGATCGAGTGTTGAACGATTATGTCTTATTGGAGAGTGGAGCTGTCTGTGGAAGGTTAAGTTCACTTTTGGAGCATATTATATCTTACATCCGTATTTAGGGTATAGCATGTTAGAAAGCTCCAGTACCCCGCACCCCTGAACTGCCCCCTCCTGTGACAGTGGACAGAGGTTCTTCTCCCTTGCAGCTGCTGCCACGTTTTAAAATCCACGTGGCTCAACCTGCACGGCCGTGTCATTTATTCAAAGCAATCTGTGAATGAAGAAACTACAAGTCCCATCTTCCACAGCAGCAGACAGCTTGTTCACAAGTTGCCAAGAAAGCCATCAGCAGACCGTTCACGGCACAGTGACAAGGCTGTCAAAGACAGATCCTGGTTTCCAGTAATGATTAGGAGCTGGTGGGACCGGCTCCTGATCATGTGACCACTGTGACAGCAATCACTGTGGTAGCCGTGATCAGGCAGTTCCCGCTCCCGGGTGTAATAGCCCAGTCAAAGGGATGCTGCTGGGGCTGGGCAAGTAGGGATTAAGGTAAGCAAATTAGGTACAGCTATTGCTACGTTAATGCATACTGATGCTGCTAAATGTTGTTCTGCACATCTAAGCTTTACACCCCCCCCCCCCCAGCATGAAGGGGTTAAGAGGCTAAGGTGTAATAAAATGAACGTAGTTGTGAAATTCTTCCTCCTCTCTCTCTATCTCTAATGGTTCTGATATATCTGGGATATACTCACCTTCCTGGACTGTCATCCAGTTGCCTATGAATGTTTCTGCTCAGCATTAGTTTTGGAACCGCCGCAGTGCGTGTGAGCTGGGTACTTCACAGCGGCGGGTCGGAGCAGAAGGTACCAATTAGATGGAGCTGCCGAGCGCTAGCAAATACCAGATACTTGACAGATGAGAGAAGGATTGTTCTGTTTACGTCTCCGATTAACGATCTGGCACATTTATCTGGAATGGGAAGAAGTCTCTCGTTACTGTGCTTGACAGATGCAATCAGAAAACTCTCAACAAGTATTTTTATTTTACTTATTTCAACTTAAGAGTGTTGGGAATGCAACTTGTCCAACTTGCCAACTACTGTAGACAAGTGATGTTGCAAACAAGGCAAACTGGTGACATCACTGAGAATGCAGCCTATCCATTCACTAGAGACTGGTGATATCACTGAGAATGCAGCCTATCCATTCATTAGAGACTGGTGACATCACTGAGAATGCAGCCTATCCATTCACTAGAGAGCGGTGACATCACTGAGAATGCAGCCTATCCATTCACTAGAGACCTGTGACATCACTGAGAATGCAGCCTATCCATTCACTAGAGAGCGGTGACATCACTGAGAATGCAGCCTATCCATTCACTAGAGACCAGTGACATTACTGAGAATGCAGCCTATCCATTCACTAGAGACCTGTGACATCACTGAGAATGCAGCCTATCTATTCACTAGAGACCGGTGACATCACTGAGAATGCAGCCTATCCATTCACTAGAGACCGGTGACATCACTGAAAATGCAGCCTATCCATTCACTAGAGACCAGTGACATTACTGAGAATGCAGCCTATCCATTCACTAGAGACCTGTGACATCACTGAGAATGCAGCCTATCTATTCACTAGAGACCGGTGACATCACTGAGAATGCAGCCTATCCATTCACTAGAGACCGGTGACATCACTGAAAATGCAGCCTATCCATTCACTAGAGACCAGTGACATCACTGAGAATGCAGCCTATCCATTCACTAGAGAGCGGTGACATCACTGAGAAAGCAGCCTATCCATTCACTAGAGAGCAGTGACATCACTGAGAATGCAGCCTATCTATTCACTAGAGACCTGTGACATCACTGAGAATGCAGCCTATCTATTCACTAGAGACCGGTGACATCACTGAGAATGCAGCCTATCCATTCACTAGAGACCGGTGACATCACTGAGAATGCAGCCTATCCATTCACTAGAGACCGGTGACATCACTGAGAATGCAGCCTATCCATTCACTAGAGACCTGTGACATCACTGAGAATGCAGCCTATCTATTCACTAGAGACCGGTGACATCACTGAGAATGCAGCCTATCCATTCACTAGAGACCGGTGACATCACTGAAAATGCAGCCTATCCATTCACTAGAGACCGGTGACATCACTGAGAATGCAGCCTATCCATTCACTGGAGACCGGTGACATCACTGAGAATGCAGCCTATCCATTCACTGGAGACCGATGACATCACTGAGAATGCAGCCTATCCATTCACTAGAGACCGGTGACATCACTGAGAATGCAGCCTATCCATTCACTAGAGACCAGTGACATCACTGAGAATGCAGCCTATCCATTCACTAGAGAGCGGTGACATCACTGAGAATGCAGCCTATCCATTCACTAGAGAGCGGTGACATCACTGAGAATGCAGCCTATCCATTCACTAGAGACCAGTGACATCACTGAGAATGCAGCCTATCCATTCACTAGAGAGCGGTGACATCACTGAGAATGCAGCCTATCCATTCACTAGAGACCGGTGACATCACTGAAAATGCAGCCTATCCATTCACTAGAGACCTGTGACATCACTGAGAATGCAGCCTATCTATTCACTAGAGACCTGTGACATCACTGAGAATGCAGCCTATCCGTTCACTAGAGACCGGTGACATCACTGAGAATGCAGCCTATCCATTCACTAGAGACCTGTGACATCACTGAGAATGCAGCCTATCTATTCACTAGAGACTGGTGACATCACTGAGAATGCAGCCTATCCATTCACTAGAGACCGGTGACATCACTGAGAATGCAGCCTATCCATTCACTAGAGACCAGTGACATTACTGAGAATGCAGCCTATCCATTCACTAGAGACCGGTGACATCACTGAGAATGCAGCCTATCCATTCACTAGAGACCAGTGACATTACTGAGAATGCAGCCTATCCATTCACTAGAGACAGATGAGATGACATTACTGAGAATGCAGCCTATCCATTCACTAGAGACCGGTGACATCACTGAGAATGCAGCCTATCCATTCACTAGAGACCGGTGACATTACTGAGAATGCAGCCTATCCATTCACTAGAGACCGGTGACATCACTGAGAATGCAGCCTATCCATTCACTAGAGACCAGTGACATTACTGAGAATGCAGCCTATCCATTCACTAGAGACCGGTGACATCACTGAGAATGCAGCCTATCCATTCACTAGAGACCGGTGACATCACTGAGAATGCAGCCTATCCATTCACTAGAGACCGGTGACATCACTGAGAATGCAGCCTATCCATTCACTAGAGACCAGTGACATCACTGAGAATGTAGCCTATCAATTCACTGGAGACCGGTGACATCAATGGGAATTGAGCCTATCCAGGCAGACGAGATGACATCTCCTGAACAAGATTTTCTGTGCTGTATCTGGGTAGCTGATTGGAGGACAATACAGAATTGTCATCTATTTGTAGCCCCCCTGCTCTTAATCACGGACATCATCGTCAGCTCCATTATCTGCTCTGACTCTTCTGTGCTTCCTTCGCCTTCATACAAAGATGTCTCCACAGGGAGGGAAGT
The DNA here is from genome assembly GCA_037952925.1 of Lithobates clamitans. Taxonomy (NCBI): domain Eukaryota; kingdom Metazoa; phylum Chordata; class Amphibia; order Anura; family Ranidae; genus Lithobates; species Lithobates clamitans. Next base: position 177,248 of record JBBGZY010002601.1, read on the forward strand.
GAAAGCCTGATTGCCATAATTAGTGAGGTGACAATAGCACTTTTACTAATTGTGATAAAGTCATTAGCTCTGCAAGTAAAATATTCCGCAAAGCTGAGTCACACCTCGGGCCTGCTTTTCCTTTCACCTCCTGCAATGAAGATTCAGGAATCGCTGTTCTTTTATCACATCCGATGATTACACCGATACATTATCCATTATGTATTAAATAAACGTACCATTAATGTAACACCTTGACAAACGTCAACATTCTTACCTTCCTTTCTTTTTATTGTTAGGGTCAGAAACATAAACTAATGCATATGTTGTTGTTTTTTTTTGTTTTTTGTTTTTTTTATTTGCAACATGTAAAGTTTTAAGATTTCTTCCTGTCTCTTTTTTTTTTATTACAAACTTTTTTATGGAAAAAAGTTTACGAAACAACCAGAGAGGTAACATTTATAGTACATAATATATCAAAAGATATACATAGGCTTCCATATAAAATTTAAGTTGTATAAAGTATCAAAATTGTATACAATTATGTTACTTCTCGATTTAGGGGGGAAAATAAATACAAGATAGGGTACACAAATAAATATTTTCCAGCAGTTTTCCAATGAAGGGCGACTGCCCTGTGTGCGGCTACACAAATAGTATGTATAAGGTTGGTTAGAGAGGAAGGTATATCCAGGAGATCTTTAACCACTTGCCTACCAGGCACTTTTAGACTCCTTTCACACTAAAGCGCTGCTAAAACAGCCCCTAAAGCGCCGGTCGTATTTGCGGTGCTTTAGCTGCGTTTTAGCAGCGCTTTTGCAGCACTTTTCGGGTACTAAGGTCATGTGACCTTAAAAAACAAACAAAGAAAAAAAACACCCGTTTTGCTGCACTTTTAGAGTGCTTTTAAGTAAGCGCTGCCCATTCGTTTCAATGGGCAGGGGCGTTTTTGGAGCGCTTTTTCACAGCGCTCCAAACACGCTCCAAAGATGCTGCTTGCAGGACTTTTTCTAACCGCCCCGCAAGCGCACCGCCCCAGTGTGAAAGCACCCATCCAAATGAATGGGAGGCAGTTTTCAGGTGCTTTTCAGGCACTTTTTTTTAGGGCCAAAACGCCTAAAAACTGTCTCAGTGTGAAAGGGGTCTTACCCCCTTACCGCCCAGGCCAATTTTCAGCTTTCAGCGCTGTCGCACTTTAAATGACAATTGCGTGGTCATGCCCATATGACATTTTTAGCATTTTTTTTCACACAAATAGAGTTTTCTTAATCACCGCTGGGGTTTTTTTTTTTTTTTTTGCGCTATAAAAGAAAAAAGACTGAAAATTCTGTAAAAAAAAAAAGCATTTCTGTTATAAAATTTAGCAAATTAGTCATTTTTTTTCATACATTTTGGCCAAAATTTATACTGCTGGTTTTGGTGTTATGTAATCACTGCTGGGTTTTTTATTTTTTGCTAAACAAAAATTTGGGGGGGAAAAACACAAACATTTTTTTATAATTTGTAATAACTAATAATTTTGCAGACAGGTAATTATTCTCCTTCACTGATGTGCGCTGATGAGGCGGCATTAATGGAAACTGATAGGTGGCACTGTGGGGGAACTAAAGTTGACACTAATGGGCAACTAATAAGCAGCACTGGTGGGCACTGATAGGCAGCACTGATGTGCACTGATGGGCTCTGATTGCAGCACTGAAGGGAACTGATGGGCACTGATAGGTGGCACTGATAGGCATTGGTAGATGGCACTATTGAGGAATCACTGGTGGGCACTGATTGGCAGCACTTGTGGGCACTGCTGGGACTGCACTGAAGGGCACTGATTTGTCGCACAGATGCGCCCTGAAATGCTGCAGTGATGAACATTGATTGGCACTGATGGGGTTGGACTGATAATCAGTGTAAATTTGTGCTGTCATAGGATATCCGGTTATGGCCTTTCCTTTCCTCAGGCAGTGACAGCACTGGGGAAAAGAAACCCCCGATAACCAGAATTTGTTTACTTGCAATCAGCTGTAATTGGACACAGCTGATCACATGGTAAAGGGCCACTGTGATTAGCCCTTTACCTCGGTCTGTGATCAGCTGTGTCCGAAGGACACAGCGATCACAGAGTGTACCCAATGCATGCCAAAGGGGTGCACAGGGGGGTGGGGTCCTGGGATGATGTCTATAGACACCCTCCCAGAACTGGACGACCACTCTGCAGCCCTCTTTCGGTCAGCAAGTGGTTAAATACAAAAGCAGAATTGTAATACTGTACAATATATCAGCCCATGATAAAGGTCAGAGCATTTAGAAATTTGGAAAAGAACAGCAGACGGACTTTAGCAGTACCAGAAGAGGACAATGAAAATCCAATAGATAAAATATTGTCTTTATTATACTAGTTAAAATTGTTTAACATACTTTTTCTAAAAGAAAACCATTAGCTCAATGCATATATAACATGTCAATGTCAGAAACCATGAAATCAGACCGAGACAGAAGTACAGTTAAATCACACTTGTTTAATAATAAAAGTAAAAAGAACAAACGTAGTCAAAACATAGCCAAAGTTCAGTAACCGAAACGGATAGTCAGCCAAGCCAGAAGTCAGGGATCAATGTAATAGAACATCAAGCAGGATCTGGAGCCAGAAGGGATGTCAGCAAAGCAAGTCTTTAAACAGGAACGCAGGAGATAGGCTCTGTGATGTTGACCAAGGCGGAGGCAGGGATCCTTTGGGCTGGAGGGCTTAAGTAGGCAGGACTGACAAGCAGGATATCATCAACAGCAGAGTAACTGTGGAGAGAAAGGAGCTGGCAGTTAGCCGACAAGTGAGCAGCCAGCTCTGGGGAAGGGCTGAGCCCAGCCCTGACAGTCAATTATTACCCTTATATGACTCTATTACTGCTATGTCAAGAGGTTGACGCGTTTCACAATTATAACTTCCTCAGGACCTCTATATCTTGACCCCAGATAGAGATGGCTTATCCAAAGAGAATATGGGAACTCCCATAAGGGAACTCCAAAAGCAGGTTGATATGTGTATTATGCTGATGTTTTAAAACAGTATGATTAACAGCCACGCCTTTCTCTTTGGATAGGCCATCTCTATCTGGGGTCAAGATATAGAGGTCCTGAGGAAGCTATAATTGTGAAATGCGTCAACCTCTTCACATAGCAGTAATAGAGTCATACAAGAGTAATAATTGACATGTTATATATGCATTAAGCTAATGGTTTTTTTTTTTAGAAAAAGTATGTTAAACAATCTTAACTATTGTAATAAAGACAATATTTTATCTATTGGATTTTCATTGTCCTCTTCTGGTGCCGCTAAAGTCCGTCAGCTGTTCTTTTCCAAATTTCTAAGTATCTTATAGGATGAGGTACCCATGTAGCCCATAATTCTCTAAGCTTAATGATCATAGCATGTTGGGTACAGTTATCTTCACTCCCAACGTGTTTCAAGTAGAAACGTGTTGGGAGTAAGGGGAGTTGTACCCAACATGGTCTAGTGTATTGTATTTTATCTATGTTTTTTTAACATGTTTCTAACAAATGTCATTTTATAGATTGGCCCTTTACCCCGATGTGTGTGTATAAGCAGAATGCCTGAAAAGTACCATCTAAACATAGTAAGGTGTATTTATAGATTCGGAGATATTGGCATTCATAATTGAGGTGTGCCACTTGGTTATTGTTTCTGTATTGCAGTTAAAGTTCCACTGCTGGGCTCTTGATTGTAAATCTTCAATATGGCGGCGTTGGGCTTTAAAGTCTCTCTTGGGAAGGGGGGATGGGGAGTGGCAGAGCCAAAACTTGCATCCTTATTATTCCAGCAGAATACCGAGAGTTTATTCTTTATTATTTGGTCCTCCATTTTCCTAGATCCTGGGGGAGGATATAAAAAAATCAGGACAAGCTCTTGGTCCAGCCCCCAATTTATGAAGCCATCCAAGGCTCAGAACCGATAGGCAATATGCCTTAAACGGAGAGAGTTTATGATGCAAAAAAAATGGATATTGGATTGAAAATCCGAATGTATTTTAGGCAGTACTAATATGTTTTTAGCATTTGGTTGGAGAAAAGTAATTTATTTCCTTTCTAAGTGAAACATAAAAAAATAAATAAAAAAAAAACCCTCATCTCGTCGCAGGAGCTAGCCGATTGATTTATACACGGTCCGCTGGCTAACGCCAGGGCTGGTATTTTGGGATATTGCGGTTTGCCAGCAGCGGAAAAGCTGAAAGAGCTGAATATTCAGGAGAGTAATTATTTCCCGTGTATTTACAACAGTTTTGTCTAAGTTCATTACAAAACTGACAGAAGACAAAATCAGGTTCGCTTTCTGTAACAAGTCTGCCAAAGACTGACATTCATATTTATCAAAGGCTCTTTTAACTGAGATAAATATCACCGCGCACATTAAAGAGACTCTTCAGTGCAAAAAAAAAAGGAGCAGTGTACCGGCAACTACAACTTTTTTTTTTTTAAATGAGTATCCAACTTCTCTTTTTACCAAGTGTCCCACTTGGCTATTTCTCTTAGTTTTCTGTGTCCCATGTGGTATAGGGTAGCTTTACCCTGAAAAGACTCACACCATCATTCCATCTCACAGCCAGACCTGGCCATTTTTGGGCAGATTGGGTCACAGTGTTGCCAATGGAAAACCTAAAAGGGCTAAAAGGCTAAAGTTACAGTTTATATAAAGCCCTTTTTTTTTTTTTTTTTTTTAGTTTTGAATAGAGTAGGAAACAATTTGGACTCCCTCATATGTCTTTAATGCTAAGCAAGGGCCTAAAAAAAAGCTCTACAATATGAGGGCTGTGTTGAAAGTAATGCAAATGTGGGTATAATCTTTTTTAAAACTTACACATGTTGGTAGAGTAACTCTTCCTCTTCAAACTTTGTCCAAAAATGGTCTTCAAACTTGTGGCATGTGGGCCAGATGCGGCCCTTTCTCCGGCCCTTAAGGCACTTTCTCTCGTACTGCTATAAGGCATCTTTCCTTCCACTGACACCAACGATGGGGCACTATCCCTCCCACTGACACCAACGATGGGTCAATATCCCTCCCACTGAAACAATGATGGGGCACTATTTCTCCCACTGACACCAATAATGGATCACTATCCCTCCCACTGACACCAGTGATGGGGGCACTATTCCTTCCACTGAAACCAACAATGAGTCACTATTTATCCCGCTGACACCAACAATGGGTCACTATCCCTTCCACTGGCACCAATGATGGGGATCTACTTCTCCCACTGACACCAATGATGGGTCACTATCCCTCCCACTGACGCCAATGATAGGGCACTATCCCTCCCACCGACACCAACGATGAGTCAATATCCCTCCCACTGAACCATTGATGGGGCACTATTTCTCCCACTGACACCAATAATGGATCACTATCCCTCCCACTGACACCAGTGATGGGGCACTATTCCTTCCACTGACACCAACAATGAGTCACTATTTATCCCGCTGACACCAACAATGGGTCTCTATCCCTCCCACTGGCACCAATGATGGGGATCTACTTCTCCCACTGACACCAATGATGGGTCACTATTCCTCCCACTGACGCCAATGATAGGGCACTATCCTTCCCACTGAACCAATGATGGGGCACTATTTCTTCCACTGACACCCATAATGGAGCACTATCCCTCCCACTGACACTATCAATGGGTCAATTTCCCTCCTACTGACCCAAATGGTTGGGCACTATTTCTTCCACTGAAACCAATAATGGGTCACTATCCCTCCCACTGACCCCAATGATAGGGCACTATCCCTCCCACTGACACCAACGATGAGTCAATATTCCTCCCACTGACACCAATGATGGGTCAATATCCCTCCCACTGAACCAATGATGGGGCACTATTTCTCCCACTGACACCAATAATGGAGCATTATCCCACCCACTGACACCAACGATGGGTCACTATCCCCCCCACTGACACCAATGATGGGTCACTATCCCCCCCACTGACACCAATGATGGGTCACTATCCCTCCCACTGAAACCAATAATGGGTCACTATCCCTCCCACTGACCCCAATGATAGGGCACTATCCCTCCCACTGACACCAACGATGAGTCAATATTCCTCCCACTGACACCAATGATGGGTCAATATCCCTCCCACTGAACCAATGATGGGGCACTATTTCTCCCACTGACACCAATAATGGAGCACTATCCCTCCCACTGACACCAACGATGGGTCACTATCCCCCCACTGACACCAATGATGGGTCACTATCCCCCCCACTGACACCAATGATGGGTCACTATCCCCCCCACTGAAACCAATGATGGATCACTATCCCCCCCACTGACACCAATGAGGGGTCACTATACCTCCCACTGACACCAACGATGTTTCACTATCCCTCCCACTGACATCAACGATGGATCACTATCCCTCCCACTGACACCAACGGTGGGTCACTATCCCTCCCACTGGCACCAATGATGGAGCACTATTTCTCCCACTGACACCAATGATGGGTCACTTTCCCTCCCATTGACACTAATTATTGGGCACTATTCCTCCCACTGGCACCAATGATGGGGCTTTATTCCTTCTACTGATGCCAACAGTGGGGCAGTATTCCTTCCATTAAGCCCAACTATGCGGTATTCTACCCTTCAACTGAACAAAGTGATGGGGTACTATTCCTTCCACTATTACCAATGATGGGGCACTATTTCTCCCCTTACTACCCCCACTGCCTACTAAGCCTGAGGTATTGTTTACTCCCATAGCTAATCAGCCTCTAACTTCCGCTTGTTCATTTAAGCTTTGACAATAAAAACTGGAAGCTGATTTGAAACCGAACTCTAGGAAAAGTTTTCTCGGGACTTACACTTTAAACTTGAGATCTGCTCACGGAGAGGGAAAATTAATCTGAAGTTGAATGGTATATGGAAACAAATGACGTTACGCTGCCCCGTTTAAATTATTGCTCTGCATTTACTGAAAATTAAACTTAAGGTAACCCAAGATAGGAAATATGCTGTCAACTTGATTTGTGCATTTTTGATTGCAAATAAATGAATCCTATCCAGGTGCCTGAAAAAAAAAAAATATGCGGCAGAACCATTTGCAAATAAATACAAATAATAAATCACAAACCTATGAGAGAAAATCGCTTTTTGTCAAACTCTGCGTGCAAGATGCAGAACGAAAAATGAATTGCTAATAGTTGCAATTAGCCGGATAAACTTCCGCAGGTTTTGCCGTTCACGGGTTTGTTTTCCCCGAATATAAAATATATTTAGCTAATGGAAAGGGGCATTGCTGAAATTGATGCAGAGAGTAATGAGGAACCATACGTTCTCAGCCTGCCACCTGCATAATAAATCTGTTTGAAAGAACCAATTATTCAGTATTATGTGCTTTAAATGGCACGGGTTCAAGGAAAGGAAGATGAAGAATAGACGTATGAGAAGTTTGCTAAGAAGAAAGGGTCATCGTCACCCTTCGAACTCTAGACCAGCGTTGCTCAATCTTTTTTCAGTGGAGGCACCTTTTAAAAGTATGCAAAATCTTAAGACATCCCAGTCTAAACTGTAAAAAAACTTAAATGTTACTTATCAATGGGAAATGCACACAAGGGCCTTGATTAAATTAACTTAGCATTGGAAGCCCCTCTTCATATCAGAAGTCCCCCCTTCACATCAAAGTTTCTCCCATCCCATCATAGGTCCCTCTATGACATTACAGGTCCTCCTTCCCATCAGAGGTTCCCCATCACATCAGACGTCCCTCCATTTCATCAGAGCCCCCCTTTACAATATAGGCTCCCCATCATGTCAGAGGTCCAGCATCACATCAAAGACCCCCCCCCCCAATCACACCAGAGGTCTCCATCACTTCAGAGGTCCTTCCATCTCACCAGAGTCACTCCTTCAGGTCAGAGACCCCATCACATTACAGGCTCTCACATTTCATCAGAGCCCCCCCCCTTCACATCAAAGGCCCCACATCATGTTAGAGGTCCCGCTTCACATCGGAGACACCCCTATTATCACATTAGAGGTTCCTGTCACTTCAGAGGTCCTTCCATCTCACCAGAGTCACTCCTTCAGGTCAGAGACCCCATCACCTTACAGGCTCTCACATTTCATCAGAGCCCCCCCCCCCTTCACATCAAAGGCCCCACATCATGTTAGAGGTCCCGCTTCACATCGGAGACACCCCTATCACATTAGAGGTCCCTGTCACTTCAGAGGTCCTTCCATCTCACCAGAGTCACTCCTTCACGTCAGATACCTCATCACATCAGAGGTCCCTCCATTTCATCAGAGCCCCCCTTCACATCAAAGGCCCCCACCATCATGTTAGAGGCCCAGCGTCACATCAGAGACATTATCACATTAGAGGCCCCCGTCACTTCAGAGGTCCTTCCATCTCACCAGAGTTACATAGATACTCATTCACGTCAGAGACCCCATGACATCAGAGGTACCCCATCCTGTCAGAGGTTTTTTCATCAGATCAGGTCCCCATTCAAATCAGAGTCTCCCCTTCACATTAGAGGCCCCTATCAAATCTGAGGTTCCCCATCATGTCAGAGGTCCTCCCTTCACATCAAAGTCACCCCTTCATATCAGAGTCACTCTTTCACATCAGAGGCCCCTGCTTCACATCAGAAACCCCCCTTCCCTATCACCAACAAATCATCCATCAAATTAGAGTCGCCCCTATACATCAAAGCCCCCTATACATGAGTCCCGCATCCCATCAGAGGTCTCCCATCACATTACAGGGCTCACCATCCCATTAGAGGTTCCCACATCACATCAGAGGTCCCTCCATCCCATTAGAGCCCCCCTTCACATCAAAGGCCCGCCATCATGCCAATGGGCTCTTTTCTTGTCAAGTTTCAATTACATTGTCTCATTCTTACCCGTTACTAAGAATGTAAAGGCAGACGCTTTGTCATGGCAATTTTCCTCCACTTCCAAAATGGAGTCGGTTTCGGTTCCTGTGATTCCTCCTGATCGTATTCTGGCTAAGGTTCGCACCAGTCTCACTTCTCCTTTGGGTGAATAAGACTCCACGACACCTTCCAGTGGGCCTCCTACAACACATACCCAATAGAAAGAGGCCCTGGACCCACCTGTCTATGGATTTCATTGGGGAGTTACCCAACTTCCAGGGCAGCACAGCTATCCTTACGGTGGTTGACCGGTTCTCGAAAATGTCTCATTGTATTCCACTTAAGAAGTTGCACACTCTTAAGGAACTGGCTTCCATTTTTGCTCAGGAGATCTTTCACTTACATGGGCTACCCAAGGTGATTGTCTCGGACAGGGGTAGTCAGTTTGTGTCCCTTATGGCGAGCCTTTTGTGCACAGTTGGGAATTCAGCTTGCTTTCTCCTCTGCATATTACCCGCAGTCTAATGGGGCCGTAGAACGAGCCAATCAGTCCTTGGAGCAATTCCTACGTTGCTATATTTCTGACCATCATAACAACTGCTCAGACCTCTTACAGTGGGCGGAATAGTGCCTTGAATTCTGCTTCCTGATTGTCCCCGTTTATGGTGAACTATGGTTTCCAACCTTCCATGTTGCCTGACTCATTTGTTCCGCAGAGTATTCCTGAGTTAGAGGAGCATCTCTGTTGTCTTCGTTCTACTTGGGCACAAGTCCAGGAGGCTTTGCGACATGCTAATGATAGGTACAGACTCCATGTGCTGACCGCAGACGCCTGCCTGCGCCTTCCTACCAGGTTGGAGACAGGGTCTGGCTGTCATCTCAAAACCTCCAACTTCGTGTTCCCACTCTGAAGTTCGCACCTTAGTTTATTGGCCCTTTCCGTATTCTTCACAGGATTAACCCAGTGGCTTACGCATTAGACTTTCATTCTAATATGCTTATCTCAAATGTATTTCATGTCTCCTTATTAAAACCTTTGGTCTGCAACAGCTTTATCATCTCGGTGCCACGTCCTCACCCTGTAAAGGTTGAGAACCATGACGAGTATTAAGTACAGTCCATTGTTGACTTCCGTAGGTCCTGTGGGAGCATACAGTACCTGGTGCATGGGAAAGGGTACGTTCTGGAGGTCTTATCCTCGGACGTACATGCTCCTGTCCTCCTCTGTGATTTCCATAGACGTTTTCCACTCAAGCCTGGTGGTCCTCTGAGGGGGAGGGGTCATTGAGGAAGGGGTACTGTCACTGACTTGCCATGTTTTATTCTGTGCTGTGTCTTTTTGTGATGGCGACCATCTTGGCAGAGGCAGAGTTTTTATCTCCCTTGTGTCAAAGCCTTCAGTTAAGGAGAACCATGAAGAACAATATACTCACAATAGAAGAACTCACAATATAATTTTTTTTTTGGTAAGTACCCAGAGCCATGGTCAGATATAAAGTTGAGAATGTATATCAATCAGTATAACGCACATTTTGCCCTGAACCAAAATGTAGTAGAGTATTACAAGGGAGGGTGGGGTGCTGCACTTTTCTCAGGACTGTGTTTTTGTGATCCCTCACTATACAAAGAGCAGAGTGACCACATGACCTGCTATTACTAGGCTTTAAGTACTAGAGGGAACCCCACACAGGACTGACTTATCCTCTGCAGTGTGTCCTGGGCAGCTATTTTGGGGAAGCCTGTGCTTTTTAAGACAAGGGTTCTCACAAGTTTTGGCAGCAATTTGGGCACTGTGTTTGTAAAGTGCTTGAATGAAAAGTGAGTGAGACTGCAAATGGGGAAGGAATAGTTGGCCTGTACAAGAGAGGGCACAAAGATGGAGTAAAGCTCTTGCGTCTCCCATTGGTTGGGTCTCTCATTAGTGTTTCTCTGGCCTGGTGAAATGTCAGCCCCTTGTACAGTGTCTGGAGCTACTGGGAATAGAGAAGCCTCTGGAGTCAAGGAGTTCCCCTTCTGATGTGTAATAATGAGCCGTAGATATGGTCTCAGTTACCAACACTCATATCTGAACTTTCTAGAAAGCCCTTGCAGGTTTCTGAGGCTAATGCCGCATACACATGACCGGACTTTCCGGCAGAAAAGGGAATCATTCCGTCGGACATTCCGATCGTGTGTGGGCTTCATCAGACTTTTTCTTCCTAAAATTCTGACGGACCTAGAGAACATGTTTCAAATCTTTCCGACTGACTCAATTCCTATCAGGAAAACCGTTTGTCTGTATGCTAGTCCAAAGGACCCATAATGAAGGAATGGGCAGCTATTGGCTACTGGCTATTGAACTTCCCTTTTCTAGTCCCGTCGTACGTCATCGCGTTCTAAACGAACGGACTTTGGTGTGATCGTGTGTAGGCAAGTCCGTTTCAGCAGAACTCCGTCGGAAAGACCGTCAGAGTTTAGTCTGATGGAAAGTTAGACATTAGATAACTTAGACTAACCTGCTGGAAGGGGCAGATGCAATGCTGACATATCCTAGTCACTGGGGTTGATTTACTTAAACCGGAAGGGGCAAAATCTGGTTTAGCTGTGCATAGAAACCAATCTGCTTCCAGGTTTTTTGTCAAAGCTTAACTGATTAAGCTGAAGTTAGAATCGGATTGGCTACCATGCACAGCTGCACCAGATTTTCCACTCTCTATATAAGAGTGGTATAATTCTGGAATCCCCCCCCCCCAGAAAATGAGTCAGGTTCTGTTTGCTGTAGCTCATAATGCACAATGTGAGAAGCTCACAGTGTGCAATGAAATCAGAGTATACCATTTATGTACAGGAGAGGAGCCGGTACAACTGCGCAAGACTGAAGGGAAAGCCGGAGTTCCCCTTTAACACGTTCATGCTGATATAGGATATTAGCGCTTGGGTTCACATCTACTTTGTATAATGTTCATGGAACTTTCCATCCAGAAAGATCTGCAGTGCTGCAAATGCAGCCTATTGAAGGATATACTTGAAATCTGACCGCTTTTTTGCCGCTTTATAACTTTTTTCACAGCTAAGAGGTGAACGGCGCACTACAACTCAATTCCTAATTAACACAGAGCGTGCCAGAACCCAAGGCGCGTCCATTATTCCCTTCTTACACAAAAAAGCGGCATAAATAGTTCATTAACTCGGTCATATAGACAATGTATACTCCGCGGTTAATTGTGGCGGCGCAGAAGCCAGCAATAACAGGTTTTGTGGAATAATTACTCGACTGAAACAAGAATTCAAATGAGAACGTTCCGTGTTTGTGTTTTCCGCGCAGGTTATTAACAAAATCGATGGGAAAGCGTTTTTTTTATTCCTTTTATTCGTCCAATAATTAAACCGGGGGGGGGGGGTTCGGTCACATGACCTGCCTGGTCTTATTTGCTTTCTTAAACGCGTTGGATTAATTGCGGGCGCACAATTCTATTTCATCATCCGCCTCTGAGATACCATTGTGTTCCTCTTTGAAGGAGCAGGAGGTGGATGTTATCACGGCGGACCGTTTCAATGCGATGTGTTGGGTGCAGCGTCAGCGTTCTTCGCCCAGCCAGCTTATTAAGTGTCTTTTTACGCTCTCTGCTGTGTTTGCTCGGTCCAATAACAGCTCCATTTGCTCGCTCCGATGAACTTTTGCGGTTTTAACAATGAGCTATTATGCTTTTGAAATTTGTTTGCACGCTGCAAATTAAGTCCTTTGAATGCTGTTGCAAAACAAATGCTTAAAAGGAGCCGCAACGTATTTTCACCGAGTGCTTATTCTGATGTGCTATCGTTTTCCACACAGTTTTAATATTTTTATTTACCTCCTCGGCAGTATTTTCCTGATCATTTTGCCTGCATGTGCCTTGAGAGCCTTTGAACAGCCATCTGCGCCAGACAGTGCAGTCAGCATCCCGGCTTAAAGTGGAAGTAAGGTTATGTTCACACTGATCCGACACGAAAGTCATATGACTTCTGATCTGACTTTGCCCTACGACTTCATGTCCAACTTCCATGCGACTTCAATAAACGGAATCCGACTTTGATCCAACCATACCAGGCCCTTTGAGTCTATTATGGATCTTGAGGTGGGGACCTCATGCCAAAATCAGAAAAAAAATGGCATGGGGTCCCCCTCCAAGACCATACCAGACCCTTCGGCCTGGTATTGATTTTAAGGAGAACCCCCACGCCAAAATTTTTAAATAAAAACGGTGTGGGGGATCCCCCCCCAAAATCCATACCAGACCCTTATCTGAACATTCAGCCCAGCAGGTCAGGAAAAGGAGATGAGCAAGGGACCCCCTCCCCCCTTCCCTCCTGTACCATACCAGGCCACATGCCCTCAACATGGGGCAGGGAGGGGTCTGCGCCACCCCCCCACCGCAAAGCACCTTGTCCCCATGTTGAGCACAAGGGCCTCTTCCCGACAACCCTGGGCGGTGGTTGTGGGGATCTGCGGGCAGGGGGCTCATCGGAATCTGTAAGCCCCCTTTAACAAGGGGTCCCCAGATCCCGACCCCCTCCCTATGTGAATGGGTATGGGGTATATTGTACCCCTATCCATTCACCAAAAAAAAGTGTAGTGTTACAAAAAACAAGAGTGTCCCACCGTCATAGCTCCGTGTCTTCTTTCTCCGGTCTTCTCCCTCCCTCGTGTGACGAGGGGGGAGGGTCTCTGCGTGACGTCTCCCAGATGGCCACACCCTATGGCTATATAAAAATGGACACCAGACCTGACATAATAGCGGAAGCCAGCGTTGGAGCAAGACCATGTCAGCGGAGGAAAAAGTCATCGGTGGAGGGAGAAGAAGTGCAGGGAGAATAAGCAGAGGGAGAAGAAGCGGAGGAAGAAGACACAGAGCTAAGATGGAGGATATTCTTCATTTTTAATAAAGGACTTTTCCAAAACCGCCTCTTGTTTTTTGTAATACTACACTTTTTTTTTGTTGAATGGGTAGGGGTACAATGTACCCCATACTCATTCACATAGGGGAGGGCGCTGGGATCTGGGGGCCTCCTTGTTAAAGGGGGCTTCCAGATTACGATAAGTCCCCTGCCCGCAGACCCCCACAACCACCGCCCAGGGTTGTCCGGCAGAGGCCCTTGTTCCTATAAACATGGGGACAGGGTGCTTTGGGGTGGGGGGGTACAGAGCCTCCCCTGCCCCAAAACACCCAACCCTCCATGTTGAGGGCATGTGGCCTGGTATGGTCCAGGATGGGGGGTGCTCGTTCGTCCGCCCCCCCTTTCCTGGCCTGCTGGGCTGCATGCTCGTATGAGGGTCTAGTACGGATCTTGGGAGGGACCCCACGTCGTTGGTTTTTTTTTTTTTTTTGGCGTGAGGTTCCCCCTCAAAATCCTCAGAGCATGCCACAAGTTGGATCAGTTAAGATGATGATCCGTCTTGGATGGGACTTGCATTCAAATCAATGGGCTGAAATTGTGCCCTCGCCAGACCAAAGTAGTGCAGGGAGCATTTTCAAGTTGGACCAGTTAAAGTGGAGTTCCGCTTAAGAAAAAAAAATGAAAAGTCAGCAGCTACAAATACTGAAGCTGCTGACTTTTAATAATCGGACCCTTACCTGTCCCAAGGTCCAGAGATGCAGGGAATTAAAACCCCGCTTGTCTCCCCCTCCGCTTGGCGGCGCCAGCATTGTAACTGTGGGGGCCTGGCTGTGGCTTCACAGCCGGGCACCCACTGCGCATGCGTGAGCCGCACCGCACGCCGTGACTGGCCGCGCAATCATCTGGGACCTGTGACGTGTCCCAAATGATTTCCTAGAGGGAGGCGGGAGAGGTGATCTCCCGGGTGCGCCAGAAGGAAGTGGGAGCTGGAACCCTCTGAAAAGAGGGTATCCACTCCCCCACCAAAAAAAATTGACATGCCAAATGTGGCATGTCAGGGGTCACCTTCTCTTAAAGCGGAAGTTCCATTTTTGGGTGGAACTCCGCTTTAAGACGGCCCCCATAGGGAACCATTGATTTTGACATGTCGTGCGACTTGTGCTCTGGAAGTTGGAGCGCATGTCGGACCAGTGTGAACCGGACCTAAAGGCAAAAGATTTTTTGTATTTTGGATAGAGTAAGGGAGGGTTATAACCCCTGTCAGGTTTTTTTTTTTTTGGAATCTGTGTCCAGTTGGGGAGATTTCTCTTCACTTCTTGCTACCATCCTTGGTTGTTACCAGAACTAGCGTCCCCACTGGAAGATTTCCCCTCTATTCCTGTTCCCCCAAGTGCAAGTCTTACCAAGCCCTAACAGTAACCTTAACGCTAATGCTAACCCCAACCTCAGCGTTAACACCTTTACGACTGCCCAACACATATGTGGAGTGGCAAAAGAGTGGGCTATTACGCCCACATGCCACACAATTGTGTCACTGGGTGGCTGATGTTTATGTGCTGAGAACGCAGCTCTCGGTCTTAAGTAAAGAGCGGTAGCAGGCACGACTGGCTTCCGATCATGTGACCATGTGACAATGATCACATGATCGCCAAACCTTCTCGCCCCCTTCTGGTGTTCAGATCTATTTAAAGGGATGCCAAGGCAAGTGGGAAGAGGTTAATGTTAACCCCAAAGGTAACACTGATGCCAACCTTTCCAGCAGCTCTTTATAAACAAAGTTATGTGATCACCTCCTCAACACTAACCAATTAATTTACTCTTCAGAGTGCATAGCGGTCCCTCGCAGACGTTTTGGAGGAATGGTGGTTCACTGCTCCTCCTTTCTGAGTCTCTAATCTATTTAGACCTACGGAGAACAAAAGGCCTTCTATTTGGCCTGTCCCTTTATCTCTGAAGTTTTTCAGATGGGATGCTTTTTGTCACATTTTTGGGGTTGTGTCTGATATGTGCAAAGAGAGATCACATGATTATTATTATTATACAGGATTTCTATAGCACGGCGCGGGCATGTTCTGGCTGAAAAGAGCCCTGCCTCTGGGACCCAAAAGCGTATACAAAGCGTATACCAATTCACTAAAAAATGAGGCTGGCTGGCAACAATACAAACGCCCATGCAAACAAAATGTAAACAATGCGGTGACGTCAGCACGTTGCTGACCTCACCGCGTTGTTTACGTCTCGTTTGCACGGGCGTTTGTATTGTTGCCAGCCGGCCTCATTTTTTATTGAATTTTTTATTGAATTGGTATACGCTTTGCAAGGGATACTGCTTTTATATTTGAATAAACAACCATCTGGTTTTACCTATGGCGCTTTTCCCTGCCCTTTCTTTCTGAGCTGACATCGCCTGATCACCACTCGTACCGTGTATGGGTCAACAAGCTTTACCTCCAACCACTTTCCCGACCAAACGGCCTACTACGTCATATGACCACATCAGACATCCGAAGTCTTTGGAGGAAAAGGCCCTGGCCGGGTATTAGCCACAACTGTTTAAACTTGTGCAGCTGGTAAGCGCGCACCTTGTGTGGTGGTGGATTCACTGTGTTCGTATTATAAAGTCAAAAGATTTTCACTGAACTTTTGGCTGCTGGTCCGTTCTTCATTGGAGGAACCCTTAACGTTTTCAATGTTTATTGGAGGACTTTACATAAGTCACATGTTTCAATGTTTTGGGACTTTTTACTTTTTAAAATCATTTTTTCAATCACTTTTTATTCATTCATTTTGTTTTGTGTTTGCATATTTTGGTTAACATGTCACTTTATGAGCGCTGCCCATTTTTTATCTATTGCTATTTGTGTATATTTTTGAGTTGCTGCTATAATAGCTAGGTTTGTTTCCAGCGCAGTTTTCCTTTTATATATACTGTATCTATATATATATATATATATATATATATAAATATATAGATACTGTATATACAGTGGGTAAAATAAGTATTGAACACGTCACCGTTTGTTTTTTTTTCCCAATACATTCAATCCCCCCCCTCCAGTCTTATACTAGTGCCCTCCTACTTCCGCATTTCTTGCCTAATCAAGAGTGACCTATGCATTGCTCTCCCAATGCCTCCTGAGATACCTACGTCAGCTATCTAAGGAGGCATTGCTTTCCACCTCCTATAAATCCCCACTATATCTTGCTTCTGGCATGGCAACATATAAACAAATGACGCAGCACTTGATCTTTGCATTTGTGCAAGATCTGGTGCCATGAAATTGGTGACCAGCCCCAAGTGCCAGAAGGAGGCAGCGAGCTTGCCATGGCGTACAATAGTAAGATGGCGCCACTATATGGTACTTGTAGTAGGCACAGTGTAGTGTAGCGTGGGTTGTCAGCACCCGGGGCAAGGCAAGTAATTTGCTCCCCCCTAACCTGCGGACTTCTAGCACTCCCCGAGTCCCTTCAAATACAATAGTACTGACCTACCCGATTCCTATACTGACCATTACACTACCCTACTTGATTTCAACACTGACCAACCTGATTCCTTTACTGACCATTACACACTACACTGACCATTACACACTACACTGACCACTATACTACACTGACCACTACACTACACTGACCACTATACTATACTGTCCACTACACTGTCCACTATACTGACCACTATACTGTCCACTACACTATACTGACCACTATACTGTCCACTACACTATACTGTCCACTACACTAACCACTACACTGACCACTATACTATACTGTCCACTACACTATACTGACCACTATACTGTCCACTACACTATACTGTCCACTACACTAACCACTACACTGACCACTATACTATACTGTCCACTGCACTGACCACTATACTACACTGACCACTACACTATACTGTCCACTACACTGACCACTACACTATATTGTCCACTACACTACACTGACCACTACACTATACTGTCCACTACACTACACTGACCACTACACTGCCCACTACACTATACTGTTCACTACACTATACTGTCCACTACGCTACACTGACCACTACACTATACTGTCCACTACACTGACCACTACACTATACTGTCCACTACACTGACCACTATACTATACTGTCCACTACACTATACTGTCCACTACACTACACTGGCCACTACACCATACTGTCCACTACACTGACCACTACACTAGCCACTATACTGACCACTACACTATACTGTCCACTACGCTACACTGACCACTACACTATACTGTCCACTACACTGACCACTACACTACACTGTCCACTACACTATACTGTCCACTACACTACACTGACCACTACACCATACTGTCCACTACACTGACCACTACACTATACTGTCCACTACACTAACCACTATACTGACCACTACACTACACTGACCACTACACTACACTGACCACCATACTACACTATACTGACCACTACACTACACTGACCACTACACTACACTGACCACCATACTACACTACACTGTCCACCATACTACACTATACTGACCACTATACTACACTATACTGACCATCATACTACACTACACTGACCACTATACTACACTGTCCACTATACTACACTATACTGACGACTATACTACACTGTCCACTATACTACACTATACTGACCACTATACTACACTATACTGACCACCATACTACACTACACTGAGCACTATACTACAATGATCACTATACTATACTGACCACTACACTATACTGTCCACTACACTGACCACTATACTATACTGTCCACTACACTATACTGTCCACTACACTACACTGGCCACTACACCATACTGTCCACTACACTGACCACTACACTAGCCACTATACTGACCACTACACTATACTGTCCACTACGCTACACTGACCACTACACTATACTGTCCACTACACTGACCACTACACTACACTGTCCACTACACTATACTGTCCACTACACTACACTGACCACTACACCATACTGTCCACTACACTGACCACTACACTATACTGTCCACTACACTAACCACTATACTGACCACTACACTACACTGATCACTACACTACACTGACCACCATACTACACTATACTGACCACTACACTACACTGACCACTACACTACACTGACCACCATACTACACTACACTGTCCACCATACTACACTATACTGACCACTATACTACACTATACTGACCAACATACTACACTACACTGACCACTATACTACACTGTCCACTATACTACACTATACTGACGACTATACTACACTGTCCACTATACTACACTATACTGACCACTATACTACACTATACTGACCACCATACTACACTACACTGAGCACTATACTACAATGACCACTAAACTATACTGACCACAACACTATACTGTCCACTACACTGACCACTACACTATACTGACCATCATACTAAACTACACTATGCTGACCACCACACTACACTACACTGACCACTATACTATACTGTCCACCATACTACACTACACTGTCCACTAAACTACACTGTCCACTATACTACACTATACTGACCACTATACTACACTGACCACTATACTGACCACCACACTACACTACACTGACCACTACACTATACTACACTGACCACTATACTACAATGACCACTATACTATACTGACCACCACACTACACTACACTGACCACTATACTACACTACACTGAGCACTATACTACAATGACCACTATACTATACTGACCACTACACTTTACTCAGGGCAGGACTTAGGGGGGTGGGGGCCCCTGGGCTTGAGTCACTTTCGGGCCCTACCCTTCTATACATATTCACAGCTCTATAAAACAGAAATAGAAAAGGACAAGGTGCGCCAGACTCAGTGCAGTATTAAAGTACTTCTGTTTAATTGGACGAGACAAAACAGCCAAATGGCTACTCACAAAAGTAGATAATCTATAAGTGTATAAGTGGGGGATACTGTACTGGTATTCGTCCTGGGTCCACAATTAATAAAAGCAAGAAAAATGGATAAAATGATAATTACCGTATTCATCGGCGTATAACACGCACCCCATGTTTAGGAGGGAATTTTAAGGAAAAAAACGTACATTTAAATGCCCATCAATGCAGCCTTATCAGTGTCCATCTGCAGCCTTGTCAGTGTCAGTGTGGCCTTGCCCCAGTGTCATTGCTGCTTTGTCATTGCAGCCTTTCAGTTTAAAAATGGCTTTTGGCTGCTTTTGAAATGGGCGGGGCCCCCTATTGGGCGGGGCGCATGGGCTTGAGCCCAGTCAAGCACAATGGTAAGTCCGGCCCTGACTATACTGTCCACTACACTATACTGACCACTACACTACACTGACCACCATACTAAACTACACTATACTCACCACCACACTACACTACACTACACTGTCCACTACACTACACTGTCCACTACACTATACTGACCACTACACTACACTGACCACCATACTAAACTACACTATACTGACCACCACACTACACTACACTACACTGTCCACTACACTACACTGTCCACTACACTATACTGACCACCATACTAAACTACACTATACTGACCACTATACTACACAGCCTACACTATACTGTCCTGCCTACAGTCAGTCTCTCCCCCCCCCCGGCCAGTAACATGACTCTCACGAGCGAGTCTCACTCACTTTCTTGTCCTGGCCTGCATCAGTCCGGAGGAGGAGGAGAAGACAGCGGCGGCTCACATTGTTGCTTCTCTTCCCCGTGCTCTGGCTGCTGCCATGTTCAGTGTCCAGCGCACTGTGATTGGGTGTATGGGGGTCATGTGAGGAGGCGGGACTTCAAGAGCGATCGTGGACAGGCCAGCCCTAAGCCTCACATGACCCCCATACGCCCAAATACAGGGCCCTGGAAACTTAACATTGCGACTGGAGCACGGGGGACACAGAGACACGAAATTAGGAGGAGGCAGCCAGTATTGACCCATACTGGCGCCCCCCTAAATGTCACGCCCGGGGCCACGGCACCCCCTGCACCCCCCCCACGCTACGCCACTGAGTAGGCAAGGGGTGTAAATGAAAAAGGATATTACTGCATGCCCTGGGCTTGTGAGTATATTTAGCTTGTGTAACAACACCAAAGGCAACAGGCACATGGGCAGATTTTTTACATTGGTAGGTAGGTTCACTGTAATAAAATGGTCATCTTCCTGGCAAAAATAAAAATTGAAGCACCACACCACTGCTAAGAGCAGGGGCGTTGCTAGGTCTGCAAAAGATCTGGGGCTAGAGCCCATAGCAGCAGTCACCAACCTGGGGGGGCACGCCGGTGGTAAGCAATTTTTCGTGGCCAAAGGAAGGCTGGTGTTGGCGTTTCAATCATCATGACACCATGGTTGATATGGTGTTAGGTTGATCGAAGCGCCTTGTTTCTATTACTACATTGTAATTTATAATGAAGTGGTTCAACTCACCATAATGCAGAATCAGTGGGAGCCCTGGGCGTGTCACTTGCCACGTCACATGCCATGATTTGCAGATTGTCACTTGCCACGATTTGCAGACTGTCACTTGCCACATCACTTGCCACCATTTGCAGATTGTCACTTGCCACGTCACTTGCCACATCACTTGCCACCATTTGCAGATTGTCACTTGCCCACTCGTCTCTCCTCCACCTCCAATGCCGCTCGCTGCGACTCGGGGTTATGGGCTCCACATTCGGGGCTTCAGCCTCGATAGCCACACCCTGGCGACGCCTATGGCTAAGAGGTCCAGGTACAACCTTATTTCAATAAAAGTCAGGGGGACAATCCAAAGGGTAGTCAACATGTTTTGGGGGGTTCAATGAATGCCCCTTTCATCAGGGCTTGATTGACAGCTTTTGGAGCGAAGAAGCTGCCTGCCCAGGAACAAGATGATTTTCATCAGCATAAATACTTTAAGATAGCAATACCACTGAAATAACTCTACGGGTCCAGCGTTATTTTTCCACATTCCACAAGTCTTCCTGACACAGTCCCCTCTATACATAACCAAGAACAAATATTTATGCTGCAAATTGACAGTGACCATTCTCATTAGCTTTCACACCAAACAACGTTCAGCATCTTTAACCTTGGCCCTATCCGCCTCTAGATTTTTATTCCAGTTAAATGTATTTTTTTTTTATTTTGCTCAGGTTCAGGAGCAATAACTGATTAAATGAGCGCAGCTTCAACCTTTTCATCCTGGGAGATTTTTAACCGAATTGGAAATATATGTAATTATGTGAATTTTATTTTCCAGGTATCTTTCTCTTTTTATTGAGCATTGTTTCTTGTTAGCGCTCCCCTGATTGCATAAGTCATTAAGGCTTCAGTGCGGCAATCGTACGTATTTTTCACAGAAAAGGAGCATAATTGGTCGTACACAGGGAGGTGTGGGGGTAGGGGGAGTCGAAAAGGAGACTGGCTGCAAAAACAAACCTCTAATTTATCCCAATTCCTTATTTTGCCGCTCTGGAACATGTACACAGTTTGTAATTGTTTCAGCCTATGGGGAATTCAGAGAAATATAGACCTGAATTTGCAAAGTAATCCGCCAGGAGATCCAGAATCACTTAAGCTTCAAACAACACATCTGTTCCTCAGAAATAGATTGGAGAATTTTATAATAAATGTTTCCCTTTTGTAAAAAAATATGATTATAATAATAATAATAATAACAATAATATTAATAATAATAAATAATGTGATCATTATAATTATTATTATTTTTATATTTGAAATTTAAATTGCTTAATTTCCCTTTTAACCTGGCATTATAATAACATAATAATCAATATAATTATTATTTTAAACATTAAAAAAAAAAAAAAACAGTTGAAATGTGCCTTAAGATAGCAAGAATATGAATTAGGGTATAATATTACACTATTGTGGTTTTTTTGTTTTTTTTCAAAATTTAAATATAAAGGTGCACCTTTTAACCTGAGCTTTAGAAATAACATAATGTAATAAAAATTATTTTTATTAATAATTTAAAAACCCAGTTAAAAAGTGCCCTGAGATAGCAGAAATTGGAATTTGGGTATAAATTATAAATATATATTTTATATATTATAAAGTGCAAGTTTTACTTTTACTTCCTTCAAGTGTCAATGGGGGATTCTGTCTCATTTAAAGGGCCAGTCCATTGAAAAGTCATATTTTGGTTATTGGTAAAGTTTAGTGGGCTGAGTGAACCCTTAGCTTCTTATATGTCTTGGATTCACCAACAGCGAGACCTCACTGCAATAATTCCTGGCTTTGTTCTTACCCAACTGGGGGGTGTGATCTGGATCTTCCTGTTACATTCTCCAAGTGTTCCTGGCCACCTTTGGTGGGTCTATTTATCTTGGATACACCAACAAAAAGATAATTCCTCCATAATTCCTGACTCTGTTCTTGCCCAACTAGGAGGTTCAGTGGTTCCCACTCACCCTTGTGTGTTTCAGATCCTTCTGTTATATGCTCCATAATATAAAACAAAGGGCTAGTCCATTAAAAAATAATGTTTTAATTATAGCTGAGGCTTGGTGGACTGATTGAGCCCTTGGCTTCTTATATGTCTTGGATACACCAACAGCGAGACCTCCCTGTCGTAAATCCTGATTCTGTCCTGGCCCACCTGAGAGTTTCGGGTGTTTGGACTCCTCCTGTTACATTCTCCATCATATAAAATTAATCAAAATCCAGCAGAGAGAGTGGAATCTCCACTTTATGGCCAGGAGAGCGTAAGTAGAAGAAGCTGATCTCTTGAATACACCAACAGAAAGATCTTCCTGACCTAATTCCCAACTCTGTTCTTATCCAGCTGGGAGATTCTGGTGTTCCTGGGCACTTTTGTGTGTTTTGGATCCTCTTGTTATATTCTCCATCTTACAAAATAAATGGCCAGTCCACTGAAAATTCATATTTTAGTTATGGTTTCAGCTTGGTTGACTGAGTGGGACCTTGGCTTCCCATTCGTCTATATGTCTTGGATACACCAACAGGCAGATCTATCCACCATAATCTATGACTCTGTCCTTGCCCAACTGGGAGGTTCAGGTGTTCCTGCCCATCTTTTTATGTTCTGGATCTTCATGTTACCTTTTTATATCATAAAATAAAGAGCCAGTCCCTTGAAAAATCATACTTTAGTTATGGGTGAAGCTTAGTGGGCTGAGTGAGCCCTTGGCTTCTTATATGTCTTGGATTCACCAACAGCAAGACCTCCCTACCATAATACCTGACTCTGTTTATACCAAGCTGGGGATTTCAGGTGTTCCTGCCTAACTTTGTGTGATCTGGATCTTCCTTTTACATTCTCTAAGTGTACCTGGCCAACTTTGTGTGTTTCGGGTATTCAGTTCATTTAAAATTAATATTTTAGATATGGGTTCGGCTTGATGGGCTGAGTGAGCCCTTGGCTTCTTATATGTCTAAATGTCTTGGATACACCAACAGCAAAATCTGCCATAATCTCTGACTCTGTTCTTGCCCAACTGGGAGGTTCAGGTGTTCCCGTCCATCTTTATGTGCTCCGGGTCTTCCTGTTACATTCTACATAATGTAAAATAACAGCTGATAGTTATGGGTGAAGCTTATTAGGCTGATTTGGCCCAACTGAGGGGTTTATATGTTCCCGCCTACCTTTGTGTGGTCTGAATCTTCCTGGACCAGTCCATTGAAAAATCATATTTTAGTTATGGCTGATACGTATTAGGCTGAGTGAGCCCTTGGTTTATTATATGTTTTATATGTCTTATATGTCTGTACACCAACAGTGGGACATCTCTGCCATAATTTCTAACTCTGTTCTTGCCCAATTTGTAGGTTCAGGTGTTCCTGTCCATCTTTATTTGCTCTGGATCTTCCTGTTGCATTCTACATAATATAAAATAACAGCCAGTCCATTGAAAATTCATATTTTAGTTATGGGTGAAGCTTATTGGGCAGAGTGAACCCTTGGTTTCTTAGATGTCTTGGATTTGGCAAGACCTCCTTGCCAAAATTCCTGACTCAATTGAGTGGTTTATGTGTTCCTGGCCACCTTAGTGTGTTCTGGACCTTCTTGTTACATTCCCTATAATAAAAAATAAATGGCCAGTCCAGTGAAAATTCATGTTTTAGTTATGGTTGAAGCTCGGTGTGCTGAGTGTTCCCTTGGCTTCAGATATGTCTATATGTCTTGGATACACCAACAGGGAGATCCTCCTGCCTCGATTCCTGATTCTGTTATTGCCCATCTTGTAGGTTCAGATGTTCCCACCAAGCTTTGTGTGTTCCAAGTCTTCCTGTTACACTCTCCATAATATAATGTAAAGGAGCAGTCCATTCATAATTAATATTTTAGATATGGGCTGAGTGAGTCCTCAGCTACTTGTCTTGAATACACCAACAGCCTCTGATCTTGCCCTACTGTGAGGTTCGGCTGTTCCTCGTCCTTCTGTTACATTTTCCATCATAAAAAATAAATAAAATCCAACAGGGAGAGTGGAAAACTCTCTTAATGGTCATGAGAAATTAAATAAAAGCATCTGGAGGGGCAGCCTTTAAAAAAGAACCCATTTATTTGCCCTACATGACAAATTGATGACTTGTAAGGGCTTTTAAGGCATTGCCTTTGGGCAATTGGGTACCGAAGTTTGCCACAGTTTGATGGGCACATGCGATTTAAGGCTTGACATGTTTGCTATGTAATTACTCAACGCAATCTTAAATTTTATATTTTACCTAGAAATTGGGTATATTGTGTTTTTGTGCATTAAATTAGCTTTACATATTTTGACTGAAAAAATACACAGATCCAACTAGTTCAACTAATAGAAAAAAATAAGTAATTAGAATGTATAAATAGAAAACCTCCATATACCGAATCGTGTAACCACTGTTGATCTACAGCAGTGATTCTCAACCTGGGGGTCGGGACCCCCTTGTGGGTCAAATGATGATTTGCCAGGGGTCACCGAATCCTGGGCTGTTCCTGAAGCCTGCACCGCTCTCCCAGCCTTCTTGCGTCCACCCAGCTGGGCTGTTCCTGGAGCCCGCAGCCACCCACTCAGCCTCTTCGCAGCCACCCATTCAGTTCACGGCATGGCTGGGGGGCAGAGACTAGAGGTCAGCTGACTGGTGTGGAATGTGAAGTGGGAGGGGCTGATTTCCTGATTTCGGTATAGGTGTCACTGCTAGGAGACACCACAAAGTCGGAGACACAGTGAGTAACAATACCTGTGATTAGAGTTGCCATTAAAAGTCCCCACTACAGTTCTCAGATCAGCAGATGACCTTGTGCCTTTTTTGCAATATTTTAGAATAAAGTGGTGTTTGGGCATCTTAAAAAATAAATCACATGACCTTGTGACCTTCACCAGGGGCACCTAAGTTGGCTGATCAGAACTCCCCCCAGCGTTGCCACTGATCCCACCCCCGCACCAAGGAGTAAGAGAAGGAATACAAATAGAGAATACATGGAAGGGAGCGGAAAAGAGGGGGAGGAACAAAGAAAAAGGGAGAGAAAGAATACGAGAAAAAACAGGAAAGACGGCTAGAGAGAGGGTTGGGGAAAAAAACAAAAAATTAGGGTTGAGAGAGATAAAAGGGAAAGAGAGGAAGAACAAAGAGAAAGAGTGGTATATCCTAAAATGTACCATAAGAGTTTTTTTTAGGAATAAAAGTGATACAATTTATTTATTTAAAAAAAAAAAAAAAAAACAATGTAAAAATGTAAAAAAAAAAGGTAAAAATAAGAAAAAAAAAACCCCCCATTTAAATGCGCCCCGTCCTGACGAGCTCGCGTGCAGAAGCGAACGCATACTTGACTAGCGCCCGCATATGAAAACAATGTTCAAACCACACCTGCGACATATCGCTGGGCAATAATTTTGGCCCTAGACCTCCTCTGTAACTTAAAACATGCAACCTGTACAATTTTTTAAACGTCGCCTATGAAGGTTAAGGGTAAACGTTTGTCACCATTCCATGAGCAGGCGCAATTTTGAAGAGTGGCATGTTGGGCTATTTGCTCGGCGTAACATTATCTTTCACAATTTAAAAAAAAAATTGGGCTAACTTTACTGTTGTCTTATTTTTTAATTCAAAAAAGTGTATTTTTTTCCAAAAAAAAAGTGCGCTTGTAAGACCGCTGCGCAAATACGGTGTGACAGAAAGTCTTGAAACGACCGCCATTTTATTCTCTAGGGTGTAAGAAAAAAAATGTATAATGTTTGGGGGTTCTAAGTAATTTTCTAGCAAAAAAAAAATGTTTTTGATTTGTAAACAACAAATCTCAGAAAGAGGCTCGGTCCTTAAGTGGTTAAGGGCTCAGGACGTTTTTACAGCTGCTGTTAGGAGCGTTTGACGTTATTTTTAACTGCCTCTAAATGCCCCTCCATGTTAGCCTATGTGTCCATGCACACATAAACTGTCATAGGCGTTTGGAGGCATAAGAGTTTAGGAACAGCCTGTGCTTCCAGGAGCAGTAAAAACTAACTGTGAAAACAAAAAACACCAAAAAAACGAGTCTAGACTCGGCTAAACGCGTCAAGCCGCGTTTGACCTTTTTTTACATTATAAAGAGTCTTTTTAATGAAAAAAAACGCCCAAAAACACTAACGCCAAAAAACACGGGAAAACATGTAAAAACGTGGCTAAACGTGAAAACGCAAGTTTTTAGCACTGCCGTAGTGCTGGCGTTTTTAAAACTTCCTGTGTGCATGAGCCCTTGAACTAAATTCATTTTCACTTTAGCACAGATGCCGTGTTTCCTGGACAGTGTCAGCCGTTCACAGTAGAAGGTTGGACAGCTAGAAGATCCTACAAATATTCTGCTAACAGAACCCGTTACATCTGCAAAAGACGCGAAAAATACGCACATCTTGTTTGGTATAGCAAGATTTCAAGACTAACAAATGCGCCGTTGTTTTATTTACTGGTGACAACACTGCATAAATATATAATACGTCTTTTTATATGTTTTTTTTTTTTCTCCAGGAGCAGTTGGACGGGAGAGCAGGACGGAGTACAGGGTTGTGCATGAATTATCGCAGTGCAGCCGGGGATTATGAGTTGTGTTCAGAGCCTGCAGCCCAGTCACCAACAGGTTCAATATGTCAAAGCTCCAGACAGCCGGGATTGTACATGTCAGGGCACAGCGCACAGGAGAAGTCTGTACAGCAGTTGTATACCGCTGGGATAACATTGCAGAGGTTCTGTTAGGTCAGCTGTCTAGAAAATAATACTGTAGCAGAGAACGCTACATATATTTGGTGCCAATATAAATATATATATATATATATATATAGATATATAAATATATATCTATATATATATATCTATATATAGATATATAGATATATACACAGTTTATATATATATACAGTATCTCACAAAAGTAAGTACACCCCTCACATTAATTGTGAATATTTTCTTCTATCTTTTCATGTGACAACACTGAAGAAATGACACTTTGCTACAATGTAAAGTAGTGAGTGTACAGCTTGTATAACAGTGTAAATTTGTTTTTTCCCTCAAAATAACTCAACACACAGCCATTAATGTCTAAACCACTGGCAACAAGATGGAGGAAGATGGAGAAGACCGGAGGAAGAAGCAGAGGAAGTTGGAGGAAGAAGCCGGGGAAAGAAGAAGACATTCTTAATACAGGAATTGTCAAAAACCGGCTATTGTCTTTTGTCACATTTCATTGCTTTTTTTTGTGAATGTGTAGGGGTACAATGTACCCGATACCCATTCACATGGGGGGGGCGGGATCTGGGGGCCCCCTTGTTAAAGGGGGCTTCCAGATTCCGATAAGCCCCCTGCCTGCAGACCCCCACAACCACCGGGCAAGGGTTGTGGGGATGAGGCCCTTGTCCCCATCAAATTGGGGACAAGGTGCTTTGGGGGGGACCTCAAAGCACCCTCCCCATGTTGAGGGCATGTGGCCTGGTATGGTTTAGGAGGGGGTGGGGGTGGGGGAGGGCGCTCGCTCCTTCCTTCCCTTTCCTGACCCGCCAGGCTGCTGACCTGGTATGGACTGGTGGGGGGAACCTACGCCATTTTTTTCTTTGATTGTTACTCTATATTGCCGGGAACTGGCAATACATTACAGCCGCAAGCAATTTTTAGACATAAGCGTTGTCTGGCACATAGTAATAGCTGCCATCACCTCAGGGATGCCTGGTGGAGCAGCCTCCACGTGGTCCGTCTGCGACGCCATGTTGCTGAGGCGCGCTGGCGTAGGCCGCTGATCTGGATTCGGGGTCGTCTCAACCTCAATGCCAGGGGCACCTTTAGCTTTTTGCCCCGTTTCGGGCCTCCAGATGTTCTTGAAGGCATACAGAGGCTGTCGGACCGAGCAAATTGTGTTTTGACTCATATACGGATGTATAAACGAATCCTTCTCCAGCAGAGCTCAGTGAGGCACGTCTGCTCAGTCCACCATCCCGGCCACGCCCCCCGCCGCAAGCAATTTTAAATGAAAATTTTTCCTTTAGAAATGTCATTTTGCTATGGTACTGTAATAAACACGGGAAAGGTGCGCTACTTTACAGGCATACTAAGGACACCCCCCAGGCACAATATTTAAAGGAATTTTTCATTTTTATTGTTTCACTTTAAGCATTATTAAAATCACTGCTCCTGAAAAAACGTCCCTCTTTAAAAACATTTTTTCCAATTGATACATGTTCCCTGGGGCAGGACCTAGGTCCCCATACACT
The DNA here is from genome assembly GCA_037952925.1 of Lithobates clamitans. Taxonomy (NCBI): domain Eukaryota; kingdom Metazoa; phylum Chordata; class Amphibia; order Anura; family Ranidae; genus Lithobates; species Lithobates clamitans. The sequence goes on from JBBGZY010002601.1 coordinate 206,693, forward strand.
TTTCATGGCAAAGAACTTGCATATAAAGTAAGTTGTGATAGTGCAATCGATCTATGAAATCGGAATTGCTGCCCACATCCCTGAAAATTGAATACAAAATCACCAATCCCATAAGTCACCAATTCATTTTTAAACTTTTCTAATAAAATATTAATATATTTTCATTACATTTATTGTCAATGAATTTCTGCCTTTAAAAGTCCCACAGAGGAACCTGTTTGATTTTGTATTGAAGAACTTGCATATAAGCCTTCAGTGATAACTTTGGATTTTGCAGGTTTGAGCCCCATTGACTTCCACTATTCCCGCATATGTGATCTAACAGGCATCTTTGCCGGCAATAGCGCTGCTTTCTATTTGCATTAGAGCCCTGTTTCTGAAGTTTTAATTGGCTTTAATTGGGCCCTATTTGACTGCAGGATCATTTATCAGCGCTATAGTAAAATGACCCCCAAGGTAGTTATACTGCATCAGCAAAGTCTCTCCCAGGCAAAGATTTCGTAGCAGACCTGGGCTTCCAAGATGTGCTGTTCAAGCTCTGTTGAAGAAGTACAATGAAACTGCAGCGTTGAGGACTGTAGACGCAATGGTCGGCCAAGGAAACAATGCAGCAGATGAAAGACACATCATGCTTATTTCCCTTCAACATCAAAAGGTATCCAGCACTGCCATCAGCACAGAATGGGGGGATGCCAGTGGGACCCAGGTACACCCATCTACTGTCTGAGGAAGTCTGGCCAGAAGTGGTCTTCATGGAAGAATTGTGGCCAAAAAGCCAAACCTCTGACATGAAAAGAAGGCTACGCGACTCAACTATGCAGGAAAACATAGGAACTGGGGTGCAGTAAAATGGCAGCAGGTGCTCTGGACTGAGTCAAAATGTGAAATATTTGGCTGTAGCAGGAGGCAGCTTGTTGGTGAAGGGCTGGATAGTGGTACAATAATGAGTGTCTGCAGCCAACTGTGAAGCATGGTGGAAGTCCCTTGCAAGTTTGGGGCTGCACTTCTGCAAAGGGAGTTGGAGATTTGGTCAGGATCTATGGTGTCCTCAATGGTGAGAAATACAGGCAGATACTTATCCATCATGTCATACCATCAGGGAGGCATGTGATTGGCCCCAAAATGTAATCTGTAGCAGGATAATGACCCCAAACTTACAGCCAATGTCATTAAGAACAAACTTCAGCGTAAAGAAGAACAAGGTGTCCTGAAAGTGATGGTTTGGCCCCCACAGAGCCCTGATCCCAACACCTTGGAGTCTATCTGGGATTACTTGAAGAGACAGAAGGATTTGAGGCAACCTACATTAAGAGAAGATCTGTGCTTAGTTCTTCAAGATGTTTGGAACAACTTACCTGCTGAGTTCCTTCAAAAACTGTGTGCAAGTGTACCTAAAAGATTTGATGCTGGTTTGAAGGCAAAGGGTGGTAACCCTTCTTCTGTGCTGGGCCCTAGGTACCCCACCTTTGCATCCTTCTTCTGTGATGGGCACTAGATACCTCACCTTTGCACCCTTCTTCTGTGATGGGCACTAGATACCTCACACTCGCACCCTGCTTCTGTGAAGGACACTAGGTACCCCACCCCTGTACCCTTCTTCTGTGATGGGCACTAGGTACCCCACCCTCGCAACCTTCTTCTGTGATGGACACTAGGTACCCTACCCTTGCACGCTTCTTCTATGCTGGACACTAATCTATGCTGGAGCTTAATCATGGGGGTGGCTAAGTACCCCACCCTCGTACCCTTCTTCTATGCTGGGCACTAAATACCTCACCCTCGCACCCTTCTTCTGTGATGGGCCTAGGTACCTCACCCTTGCACCCGTCTTCTGTGATGGACACTAGGAACCCCACCCTCACACACTTCTTCTGTTATGGGCACTAGGTACTCCACTTTTGCACCCTTCGTCTGTGATGGGCACTAGATACCCCACCCTTACACCCTTCTTCTGTGATGGACAATAAGTACCCCACCTTCGCACCCTTCTACTGTGATGGGCACTAGGTACCCCACCTTTGCATCCGTCTGCTGTGATGGGACTAGGTACCCCACCTTCGCATCCATCGTCTGTGATGGGCACTAGGTACCCCACTTTGCACTATTATGCTGTGATGGATGCTAGGTACCCCACCCTTCTTCTGTGATGGACACTAGGTACCCAACCCTTGCACCCTTCTTTTGTGATGGACACTAGATACCCCACCCTCGCACTTTTATTCTGTGATGGTTGTTAGGTACCTCACCCTCGCACTTTTATTCAGTGATGGGCAGTAGGTTCCTCACCCTTGCACTCTTATTCTGTGATGGATGCTAGGTACCCCACCCTTCTTCTGTGATGGACACTAGGTACCCCACCCTTGCACCCTTCTTCTGTGATGGACACTAGGTCCCCGACCCTCACACCCTTCTTCTGTTATGAACACTAGGTACCCCACCCTTGCACCCTTCTTCTGTGATGGCCACAAGATACCCCACTCCTGCAGCCTTCTTCTGTGATGGACACTAGATACCCCACCCTCGCACTCTTATTCAGTGATGGGCACTAGGTACCCCACCCTTGCACTCTTATTCTGTGATGGATGCTAGGTACCCCACCCTTCTTCTGTGATAGATACTAGGTACCCCACCCTCGATCTCTTATTCTGTGATGGACACTAGGTCCCCCACCCTCGCACCCTTCTTATGCTATGAACATATGAACACTAGGTGCACCACCCTTGCACCCTTCTTCTGTGATGAGCACTAGATACCACACCCTTGCACCCTTTTTCTGTGATGGGCACTAGATACCCACCCTCGCAACTTTATTCTGTGATGGGCACAAGGTGCCCCACTTCGCTGCTTTTCTTCTGTGATGGGCATAAGGTACCCCACTTTGGGCTGCTTTGACTACTTTAGTTGTAGAAAAAAGGCTTTTTTTTTTCAATTTAGAAACACATTAAATTTGGCCCAATAGTCTCATCCATGTTAAACACAGAGGTCACACACAAGGCTTCATTTATAGCTCTAGACAAATCCTATCTATGCTGTGACCAATATTAAACCCAAGCATGGAAGTCACAGGACTCATTTGGTGGGAGGCGCCCCCTCGGGAGCATGGAGGTCGGAGTTCAGCCTTCACACTGATTGATTAAATGAGGCTGCAGTAGAGGTCCGGGGTGGATGAAAAATCCATTATTTGCTTTGATGTGCCGCAATCTGATGTGTGGATAGGAAGCTCAGTCATGGCATAACTCTGCTGCTTCTCCCTTAGGAAATGCTAAGTTGATAGGACAGACTTGTCTCCTGCCAGGAGCCAGCTGCAAGCCACCCTATCCCAAAAAGGAAAGAGCAGGGGGGGGGGGACTACAAGACCCAGTCATAGGGGTGTAAAAAATCGGATCATCAGGTATAACCATAGAGGGGGATGTATCTTAAAATACAGCCGTTGGTATGGTCCAGACTATAAGGGAGAGTGATGAGAACAATTAGGGATAATAACAATGGCATTCATTCACAAAGCCATATGAGTTGTGTTTTTTTGAGTTCATTGGTTTATCTCATCACATTTTTTTGCATCAAAATGTTTTAATCTCAAAAGGTAAATACATTATTTTTGCACATGAAATCAACATTGGACAGTTGGAAGCCTCTGTCTCTCACGAAATGGTATTTTATCTCAATAGCTTACTGTTAAAATTTAAAGCAAAAGTCTGATTTAAGAAACTACATACCACCTCCCTTCCCTGAGGACCCCACTGCTTCTAAAAAACAAGTAGTGAGATATTTTGTAAAGAAGAATGGGCAAAAATGTCCCTCTGTAGATGTGACAAAGCTGGTAGAGACACCCCCAAAAAGAGTTGGAGCTGTAATTGCAGAAAAAGGGGGTTCTACAAACAATTGACTTGGGGGGCGCCATACAAATGTACCCCACACTTTTCATATTTATTCGTAAAAAATGTTGAAAACCATTTATCATTTTCCTTCCACTTCACAATTATGTGCCACTTTGTGTTGGTCTATCACAGAGATATGCAATTAGTCCTATAGGCTGCAATAGATGCAGTGGTACATGCCCCCCCATGACGGTGCCCCTTTTTTTTAAAAGTGAGAGTAAACTCCCATGCATGACTTTTACCTTTTACCTATAGGTAAGCCTGTAGCTTACTAACTAACTTTAAGTTAACTTAGTTTCACACAACCTGCGAGCATGCAATGCATACTAGCACATAATGCTTTTACCTTGCAGGTTTCAAGAGAAAAAAAAAAACAAAACAGCGGCTTACAAATTGTAAAATAACAAGATTTGCCTCCCATAGCCTTGGGGTTCGGGTTTAGCAGGCTTTTTTTTTTCTGACCCTCCTGTGACCTGTACTTTGACCTAAGGAGAAACGATTTTTGCTTATCATCTAGCATAGATACTGCACCACATCCCTTAATAGATAAGTATACAATTCAAGAAATATTTGGGGATTTTTAGGGTGCACACTTACAACAAAATAATTAATAGAAAAATAGAAATTTATTAGAAAAATATTAAAAACAAACATCCAAAAATAGGTATTGATATTACAGTACATTTTACAAGTGCAAACTGATTTCATCTCCACATGTTTCGCCTTGATTATTGGCTTCTTCAGGGTTCGGGTTTAGCAGACTTTTTTTTCTGACCCTCCTGTGACCTGTACTTTGACCTAAGGAGAAACAATTTTTACTTATCATCTAGCATAGATACTGCACCACATCCCTTAATAGATAAGTATACAATTCAAGAAATATTTTGGGATTTTTAGGGTGCACACTTACAACAAAATAATTAATAGAAAAAAAGAAATTTATCAGAAAAATATTAAAAACAAACATCCAAAAATAGGTATGGATATCACAGTACATTTTACAAGTGCAAACTGATTTCATCTCCACATGTTTCGCTTAGATTATTGGCTTCTTCAGGGTTCGGGTTTAGCAGACTTTTTTTTTCTGACCCTCCTGTGACCTGTACTTTGACCTAAGGAGAAACGATTTTTGCTTATCATCTAGCATAGATGCTGCACTACAACCCCTAATAGATAAGTATACAATTCAAGAAATATTTTGGGATTTTTAGGGTGCACACTTACAACAAAATAAGTAATAGAAATATAGAAATTTATTAGAAAAATATTAAAAACAAACATTCAATAGGTATTAATATTACAGTACATTTTACAAGTGCAAACTGATTTCATCTCTACATGTTTCAACTTGATTATTGGCTTCTTCAGGGTTCGGGTTTAGCAGACTTTTTTTTCTGACCCTCCTGTGACCTGTACTTTGACCTAAGGAGAAACGATCTTTGCTTATCATCTAGCATAGATACTGCACCACATACCTTAATAGATAAGTATACAATTCAAGAAATATTTGGGGATATTTAGGGTGCATACTTACAACAAAATAATTAATAGAAAAATAGAAATTTATTAGAAAAATATTAAAAACAAACATTCAAAAATAGGTATGGATATTACAGTACATTTTACAAGTGCAAACTGATTTCATCTCCACATGTTTCGCTTAGATTATTGGCTTCTTCAGGGTTCGGGTTTAGCAGACTTTTTTTTCTGACCCTCCTGTGACCTGTACTTTGACCTAAGGAGGAGCAATTTATGCTTATCATCTAGCATAGATGCTGCACTACAACCCCTAATAGATAAGTATACAATTCAAGAAATATTTTGGGATTTTTAGGGTGCACACTTACAACAAAATAAGTAATAGAAATATAGAAATTTATTAGAAAAATATTAAAAACAAACATCCAATAGGTATTGATATTACAGTACATTTTACAAGTGCAAACTGATTTCATCTCTACATGTTTCGCCTTGATTATTGGCTTCTTCAGGAGAATTTATTGATATCAGGCACAGTAAACACTGGAAATAGAAGGAATAGAAAGAATTTTTATGAAAGATAAAGTAACAAACAATCACAATGCATCAGTATTTGACAAAAAGTTACAAATTGAAACATTCATGAACTGGCAAAATGCATGGCACCAAAACCACAATCGGTCATATAGATTACCTGTATATTCAAAAACTATTTGTATGTATGTTGAGGCTCCAGAGTCATAGGGGTGTAAAAAAATCAGATCATCAGGTATAACCATAGAGGGGGATGTATCTTAAAATACAGCCGTTGGTATGGTCCAAACTATGAGGGAGAGTGATGAGAACAATTAGACCTCGGGGGGAAAAAAGGTAATCCCCAAATCAATTTTCATTGAAATCCCAAAAGGGGAAAATAATCTATAACTTTACCCCAAGGCTTTAAAACGATCGATCATTTCCAATCCCAAGGGAAATGGATAACATTACAAAAGATGGTGAGAGAAATAAGATGAGATGATTTCTGAAATTTCATGAAGTCAGATCATGACCCCTGAATCAGAAACATAATAAAAAAATTGCAGTCACTTTTGTAGTAAGTGTGCACCCTAAAAATCCCTAAATATTCCTTGAATTGTATACTTATCTGTACTTTGACCTGTTTCGTTTCATAGGCTGGACTTGATGGACTTGTGTCTTTTTTCGACCTCGCCTACTATGTAACTATGTAAAGACTTTGCGGCATTTGCAATATATTGGGGCTGATTTTATCTGAAAGTTTCCTTGAGCTGTAACAAAGAAAGCGTCACCGTTGTAATCTCGCCTATAAAACTTTAATGTCGTTCTATATTTTATCGTAACAAGAAAATAATGAAAAAAAAAAACATTTTAACCACCCAGCGAACGTAAAACGAAATCATTAAGTCGCATTTTGACTTTCATTGCCAAACGCAAAAATCAATAGTTATACCCCGCGCCTAACTTAGAATGCATTTTACCGGCGGTAATATCACGCAAACCGTGCGGCTCACAGGAACGCAGGCCTCTGCTGAGCTTCAACCCACCCGCGTCCAAAAAAGACGAGACGTTTGGTAAATATTTATGGAGCGCCCAACGGGAGTACGTTAAAGAACATTTCAGTAATGTGAATTTAGTTTTCGCATCGCTTCTATAAAATCTCAATTGGCTTCAGATGAAGCCTTCGAGTGAACCGCCGACTGCGCGGATCTGAGGCTGAGATAACTCATTTAGAGGTAACTAAATAGAATGACACTGTTTTGCGCTCTCCTCGGCTGCGCGGTGATATAGGAGTTCGGCGGGGGAAAGACATTTTTTGGTATGTGACACCTGTTTTCTGGGTCCTGTGTAGAGATTGAAAAAGAAGACACTCGCTTTTATAAAATAAAATACAAGATACTTGAGGAGTCCGCCGCGTGCCGTTGTTGTTGGCTGTTATTTTTTTCCAATAAATTATTTGTTGCCTTCGGATAACAGTTTCAAAGTCTTTAAAGGCCGTTATTTCTGGTCTAATGATACGGCCAAATTCTCAGACGCTGAAGTGAAATTCCACCTTCCCATCCTGTACTTTAGCTAAAGTCCGCCCCCCCCCCCCCCCCCGATGTGGGTGTCACACGGACGCATAAACAGAAATAGAACAGAAGGATACGGCCAGTTCTTACAGTATAACTCTACTAAAAATACCTAACATTTTTTTTATGCATGTTAAGTAATATGCATAGGTGTGCACCCTAAAGCTCAAAGACACATACGTATGTAAAGTATCTCAATAAGTACACCCCTCACATTTTTGTAAATATTTTCTTCTATCTTTTCATGTGACAACACTGAAGAAATGACACTTTGCTACAATGTAAAGTAGTGAGTGTACAGCTTGTATAACAGTGTAAAATTGCTGTCCCATCAATATAACTCAACACACAGCCAGTAATGTCTAAACCACTGGCAACAAAAGTGAGTACACCCCTAAGTGAAAGTGTCCGAATTGGGCCCACAGTGTCAATATTTTGTGTGGCCACCATTATTTTCCAGCACTGCCTTAACCCTCTTGGGCATGGAGGTCACCAGAGCTTCACAGGTGGCCACTGGAGTCCTCTTCCACTCCTCCATGATGACATCACAGAGCTGGTGGATGTTAGAGACCTTGCGCTCCTCAACCTTCTGTTGGAGGATGCCCCACAGATGCTCAATAGGGTTTAGGTCTGGAGACATGTTTGGCCAGTCCAATACCTTTACCCTCAGCTTCTTTAGCAAGGCAGTGGTCATCTTGGAGGTGTGTTTGGGGTCGTTATGTTGGAATACTGCCCTGTGGCCCAGTCTCTGAAGGGAGGGGATCATGCTCTGCTTCAGTATGTCACATTACATGTTGGCGTTCATGGTTCCCTCAATGAACTGTAGCTCCCCAGTGCCAGCAGCACTCATGCAGCCCCAGATTTCTTTTTAAATGTTTGTAAGGATGTAGTGGGCAATTCTGATTGATCGAAGTGTCCGAGAAAATGCTCAAGGTCGATCCGATCTATCAGATCCGGGAGATCATTTTCCTCCAGTAATTTAATTAGATTGTCTAGAGCAGTGAGTTCTTGGAATTTGAATGTAGGTTGTTTTGGTACATCTTTAGAATACATCTGTTTAAGGATGGGTTTTCGTGCGAAGAGTTGAATATCTTTGGTCACCTCAAACTTGTCCATGTCCTGATTAGGATAAAAACTCAAACCACGTGCCAGTACTCGTGTCTCTGATTCACTAAGGTTATAGGAGAAAGGATTAATTACATTAAGGTTAATGGAAATTGATGATTGTGGTTGGGTGGGTAGCTCGTGTTGGTGTGATCCTTGATCGGTCATGTCTCGGCGTTGTCGATCGGTTTGACTAAAAAATTGTCCTGTGTTACATTGAGTGGCTGTGCCGTGTTGCCTGATACCATTAGTCTAGGAAGAAGAGTGTTAGTGTCTAAGTGAGAAAAAGAAGAACCACCACCAGCTATGTTACCTGACACCAAGTGAGGGCTGTGCGATCCCGATGCCGTGAGCGATTCAGTGATGCGTTTTTTAGTCGACTTCTCATGTGATCCGTTTCCTTGTGAATTCCTTTTGGATTTCCGTGATTGCTTGTGTTTCGTTGACCCTTTAGAAGAGATTGAGGACATGGACGAGGCATCGGATAGCCCCGAATTAGTTTTAATATTTGGTTGGTACTAAATTTTATTTTTTGGAGTATTCTTCCAAATATATGCTTTTCTTTCCTGAAATGCATTTTTATCTCTATCAACTTTATTTTCTTTTTTAATCAAGATTTCCCTATTGAACTGTTCTAGTCGTTCATTAAGATCTTTATTGTACTGTTCGTATGATGCATGATTTTTGAAAACTGACAATTGTTTAAATATGGACTCTAATTCCTTATCAACTTCCCTGAGTTTTCTCTGATATTCATCTGTGAGTAGAGACATCATACCAGTAGAACATGTAGAGAGATTTTTCTCCCAATCATTTTTGAGGGTCGTACTCATATTTTCCAAAAAAGGGAAAGATTTGAATACGTAAAACGAAAGGGGTTCATATTGTTTTTAATATATTGTTGAAAAGAATGTATGCGCCAATGATAGGAAGATTTCTTCTCTAGCATTTTTCTAAGATTGAAAAATATGGATGATAACTCAGTATCCTTTTGTTCCTTCTGAGTGAAATCTTTGTAGAACCCTAATGCCCCATACACATGGTCGGATTTTCCGATGGAAAATGTCCGATCGGAGCGTGTTGTCGGAAATTCCGACCGTGTGTGGGCTCCATCGGACATTTTCCATCGGATTTTCCGACACACAAAGTTGGACAGCAGGAGATAAAATTTTCCGACAACAAAATCCGTTGTCGGAATTTCCGATCGTGTGTACACAAATCCGACGGACAAAGTGCCACGCATGCTCAGAATACATAAAGAGATGAAAGCTATTGGCCACTGCCCCGTTTATAGTCCCGACGTACGTGTTTTACGTCACCACGTTTAGAACGATCGGATTTTCCGACAACTTTGTGCGACCGTGTGTAGACAAAACAAGTTTGAGCCAACATCCGTCGGAAAAAATCCTAGGATTTTGTTGTCGGAATGTCCGAACAAAGTCCGACCGTGTGTACGGGGCATAAACATTGTAGAGTCCCTCTCAGTACCCACATAATTAGTCATATTAAAGTAGGTTAAACATAGATGGGTTAAGTTCCACAGATCTGTAGCACACAAGAGGAGGAGTGGTTATCTACTACCCGAAAAGTAATGTATATTATGGTTGTGCCATAGATCTATAGAAAAGGAATTGCTGCCCACATCCCTTAATTTAGATATAAAATAGAACAACTTCCTCTATGGGACTTCGGAAGGCAGAAACTCTGAAAAATGATAATGTTGCCATATACTGTAACATGCAGGGCTTTTTTTCAGCAGGAACTAGGGGGAACTCAGTTCCACCACCTCTGGCTCAGGTCTTCTGCTCCCTGCTCACCACTATCACTTGGTAACACTGAAGTCCAGCTTCTGAGTTTACAAGTGATAGCTTATCTCCCAGTAGCTCCCACAGGTCAGATCTCCTGCGCAGATCCCACTGAATGCCAGGCAGGGACAAGGGAGATACAGAACAGGTGCACCCTAGGTGGTCCCCATTTTTTCCCTGGTGACCAATTGTTGATGCTCCTACTGCATGATCTCCCTTGCAAGTGACTGTAGTATAGTATAGTATGTTGCAACAAAGACATATGACAGATGGTGGAGCTTTTAAGGAGGTGGGGAAGATGAGGGCAGTGGAGGGAGGGGATGTATGCAGAGGGAAGAGCTACTATTTGATACCATTTGGCAGGTATGTGTGTGTGGCGGGCATGATTGAGTTCCTGCACCTTTTCTCTGAGAAAAAAAAGTCCTGGTAACATGTCAGTAATTTATACATATAGACTGAGAGTAAATAGGTTGGGTTCACACTGGTACAACAAACGCTCTGACATTGGGAGCTCATGACGTGTGAAAATCAATGTTTCCCTATGGGAGCCGTCTTAACTGGTCCAACACAAGTGGGTCCGACTTTGAAAATGCTCCCTGTACTACTTTGGTCCGACTTTGATCCTACTTCAGCCCATTGAATATCAATGAAGTCGGATCAAAGACGGATCGCCTTCCTAACTGATCCGACTTTAGGAATGCAACTTGTGTTCTGATGATCTTGAAGGGGAACTCCACGCCAAATAAAAAAAAAAAAAAAAACCGGCATGGGTTCCCCCTCCAAGAGCATACCAGGCCCTTTGGTCTGGTATGGGTTTTAAGGGGAACCCCCCCGCTGAAAAAATGTTGTGAGGGTCTCCCCAAAATGCATACAAAACCCTTATCTGAGCACACAGCCCAGCAGGTCAGGAAAAGGGGTGAGGACAAGCGGGCCCTCCCCACCCTCCTGAACCGTACCAGGCCGCATGCCCTCAACATGGGGGGGTGGGTGCTTTGGGGCAGGGGGGGCCCTGCGCTCCCCCCACCCCAAAGCACCTTGTCCCCATGTTGATGAGGACAAGGGCCTCTTCCCGACAATCCTGGCTGTTGGTTGCCAGGGTCTGCGGACGGGGAGCTTATCGGAATCTGGAAGCCCCGTTTAACAAGGGGGCCCCCAGATCCTGGCCCCTCACCCTATGTAAATGAGTATCAGGTACATTGTACCCCTACCCATTCACCTAAAAAAAAAAAAATGTCAAAAATAAAACACAGTACACAGTTTTTTAAAGTACTTTTTTATGTCAGTTCTGGCAGGATGTCTTCTAGCTCAGGATGATGGAGTAGTGATGTCATAAGGGACGGGGCCTCCAGGTGGCATAACCCGGTGACCCCGCCCCATGCCAATATAAGTAGTGATGGGCACTCATGAGATGTTACTGATAGATGGCACTGATGATAGCCTGCACTGATAGGCACTCATGAGATGGTACTGATAGGTGGCACTGATGATAGCCTGCACTGATGGGCACGTAGGAGATGGTACTGATAGGTGGCACTGATGATAGCCTGCACTGATGGGCACTCATGAGATGATACTGATAGATGGCACTGATGATAGCCTGCACTGATGGGCACTCGTGAGATGGTACTGATAGGTGGCACTGATGATAGCCTGGACTGATGGGCACTCGTGAGATGGTACTGATAGATGGCACTAATGATAGCCTGCACTGATGGGCATTAATGAGATGATACTGATATATGGCACTGATGATAGGCTGCACTGATGGGCACTGATGAGGTGGCACTGATGGACACTGATAGGCTGCACTGATGGGCACTGATAGGCTGCACTGATGGGCACTAGTAGGCAGAACTGATAGGTGGCAGTGGCACTGATGAGGAGGCAGTGATGGGCAGCACTGAGTGGCACTGATAGGCTGCACTAATGGGCACTGATAGGCAAGACTAATGGGCCTGCATTGATCACAGGCTGTTACAGCGCGTGAGAAAAGTTCTGTCGATAACCAGCAAGTCTGTTTACATTTGATCAGCTGTGATTGGACACGGCTGATCACATGGTAAAGGGCCATGGGCCACTGTGAATGGCCCTTTACTGTGATCTGTGGGCACAGCGATCAGTGAGTGCACCTTATGTGCACCCCAATGGGTGATTGGAGGGCATGGTTCCTGGAAGACGTCCATAGATTCCCTCCTGGAACAACAAAGCTGCGCTGTAGCCATCTTTTGGCTATCGTGCGATTATAAAGTGGTTAGAGGAGCAGTTTGCCACACGATCCTGTCACATCACATTAACATATGTAGTTTTATAACAGTTAGCTATTATAATATTTGATTATTTATGTTCGAAGGTATCCTACGTGTTGTTACCATGCAATTTTTTACTGTTCTGAATTGATCATTTATATTGTTATTGTTGAACCAAAATTCTTTGATAACAATAAAATACAAAATATGCATTAAAAATGTTTTTCTCTATCTTATCTTCTTAACATTTGGTAGTCATACCCCTAAAGATTTTAAGAAGTATCTTTTTTTTTTTTAATCTCATGGAGGAAATGTGAGAAATAACGTATATATATCATACAATCGTTCCATAAACACATACCACATACACTGCATATATATCATTTGAGGAAAATATGCTTATAAAATAGTTTACCATTTGCCAATAAAAAAAAAAAATGTCCCCGGATTTCATTTTGAAAATCTGGTCACCTTAGCTAGGAGGAGTGATTTTTTTTGGGTGGGGCGCATTTGTACTGGGGGGATTTGGGTGATTAGGGGGGGGATTTGTTCTAGGAAGGGTGACTTTTTTCGGTGGGGCACATTTGTACAGGGGGGGGGGGGATTTGGGTGATTAGGGGGGGGATTTGTTCTAGGAAGGGTGATTTTTTTGGGTGGGGCACATTTGTACTGGGGGGGATTTGGGTGATTAGGGGGGGCTTTGTCCTGGGAGGGGTGATTTTTTTGCGTGGGGCGCATTTGTACTGGGGGGGATTTGGGTGACTGGGAGGGGGGATTTGTTCTAGGAGGGGTGATTTTTTTGGGTGGGGCGCATTTGTACTGGGGGGGATTTGGGTGATTAGGGGGGATTTGTTCTAGGAAGGGTGATTTTTTTGCGTGGGGCGCATTTGTACTGGGGGGGATTTGGGTGATTGGGGGGCTTTGTCCTGGGAGGGGTGATTTTTTTGCGTGTGGCGCATTTGTACTGGGGGGGATTTGGGTGACTGGGAGGGGGGATTTGTTCTAGGAGGGGTGATTTTTTTGGGTGGGGCGCATTTGTACTGGGAGGGATTTGGGTGATTAGGGGGGATTTGTTCTAGGAAGGGTGATTTTTTTGGGTGGGACACATTTGTACTGGGGGGGATTTGGGTGATTAGGGGGGGCTTTGTCCTGGGAAGGGTGATTTTTTTGCGTGGGGCGCATTTGTACTGGGGGGGATTTGAGTGATTAGGGGGGGGATTTGTTCTAGGAAGGGTGATTTTTTTTGGGTGGGGCACATTTGTACTGGGGGGGGGGATTTGGGTGATTAGGGGGGGCTTTGTCCTGGGAAGGGTGATTTTTTTGCGTGGGGCGCATTTGTACTGGGGGGGATTTGGGTGACTGGGAGGGGGGATTTGTTCTAGGAGGGGTGATTTTTTTGGGTGGGGCGCATTTGTACTGGGGGGGGGATTTGGGTGATTAGGGGGGGCTTTGTCCTGGGAAGGGTGATTTTTTTGCGTGGGGCGCATTTGTACTGGGGGGGATTTGGGTGACTGGGAGGGGGGATTTGTTCTAGGAGGGGTGATTTTTTTGGGTGGGGCGCATTTGTACTGGGGGGGATTTGGGTGACTGGGGGGGGATTTGTTCTGGGAGAAGGGGCAATTTAAGGGGTAAGCATGCAGATTAGGGTTACAGTTTGGCACGTTCGCCCTGGGCTCTAGATGGCCTTGTTTCAGCACTACTACTACTTTTACAAGGTTAAGACTGGGTTTGCAAAGGCATTTGGTGCTGATGTGGCGAGGAAAATATTAAAAAAATATTTTTTTGTGCCTGGAGTTCAGCTTTAAACTTTTAAAACGTTTGTAGTTATCCTGCATGTGTTGTGTAGGCAAAACAAGGAAACACTTTCAAAGAAATTGCTTGGATTGCTAACAGTTAATAGCATGACCAGAGATGTGTGTTTTACTATTTAATGTCCATGTTTTCATCTACAAAGTTTTGCATACTTGGCCATCCCAAGGCTAATATCTGGCTAGCCTTACTGCTGGCAATGACATGGCTTAACCTCTTCATGACCAGAGGTACCCAATATTACCAAAAGTATTGGGACGCCTGCCTTTACACACACCGTAGGGTTCAATATTGAGTTGGCCCACCCTTTGCAGCTACAACAGCTTCAACTCTTCCGCGAAGGCTGTCCGCAAGGTTTAGGAGTGTGTCTATGGGAATGTTTGCCCATTCTTCCAGAAGCGCATTTGTGAGGTCAGGCACCACTATGGACCAAGCCTGGGCGTCTTGTTGTCCAAGGTCTTGCAATCCAAAACATGAGAGCTTATCTCTGGGCCTTCGGGCACAATAAATACAGTACGGTGCAATGTCTTGGGAGAAAAGCAAGCTGGTGGAGTAAGTGTGTGCTTCACGCAACTTTCTTAATCGTATGTCGGGGAAGGTAGGAACAGGCCATGCCACCGACTGAGGAGGAAAATGCTGTAGTTCTATAAGTGACTGGGGCCCAGAAGTACAGCATGGTCAAGGCCTGTTGGTGGCACCAACTCACACGGAACTGAGATCATGGCGAGTGATAGAGCTTACACTACTCTCGAGGTGCCCCTAGGGGGCGACAGTCCAACCCTTCCAGATATTGACATTTTATGTTTGCCTCTCTTCAGCTTTGTTTCACTCAAATGTAGACAAAAAAAAAAAAAATTTCCCTCTGCTCCCCATTTCCTGCTAGAATTATATTTATATATTTCGTGTTAGATAAAAAATTGAATTTTAAATTCTCAGAATTTTCTCCCTTTCAGTAAAAAAATCTGGAGTCTGTCTATTTTACCGTGTAGCCGGAGTAGAGAACCTTAGCTGAAGGTTAGACGAAGGCAAATTTATTTCTATTATTTAAGATTTTGACAAATGTCGTAAAAAAACAAGTCCTTGTGAATAAACCGCGGGATTCTGAAGTCATAAAGGAAAATCCATTTTATGGCAGTAAAATATTTTTCCGTTACTTCTTTAATACCTAATCAGATTTTTAGCAGCTATAAGTGCCTTGCTTAGAGGTATTATTTCTGGTCCGAAAAAAAAGTCTTTGTTGAAAATTGATCCTGGTGTTCTATTCATTAAAGGAACTTCATTCAGAGATGTGGGGAACTGAGCTAGACACAAAACATAATAAATTTAGAACATTTGGGAGACTGTGTGTCCTTTCTGCAAAAATAAGCATAACCGTTTTGTTAGCAGGTGCAGTTAGCTAGCTTGCCACCAGATGGCTCTGTTATATCCAAATTTAATCTGGGATAGAGAAAGAGGTAACTGGGTGCTAGGTCCCTTTTGGAGAACTTCCTCTAGTGATTTTATGGGTGGATGTAGTGCCCATATATATGGCAGGATGGGAGAGGCCATGTGGGATGAGCCAAACACACCAGAGCCATTTGGATGTAGTCAGCTACTGCCAAGGGCCTCCTAATAAGTCTAAAGCCCCAGGCAAGGAGGTTAAACACTCAGAAGGAACAGTTATAGTTGTCCTGACTGCTTTATGGTCTTCTGCAGGTTGTAAGCGGGATACAAAAGGCCATTTAGGCCTTTCTAGAGTCCTCTGAAGTGAATACTACTACACTTGTGTGTGAAAGTGCCATCTAGGAGCGTGCCCGGCTGGGCAGACCTATAGAAAGGAACATTGGGAGAGACTGTTATACTGATGAGGACACCTTGATTGTACTCGATGATGGAAGCCGAATGCTATGGACTTAGTATACATGGAGAAGCTGTGGTGCTCCCAAGGACAGAGGAGGTAGAGCGTGAAGATGGTCTACAAATTATGTGCTGGTGTTCTGCTCTTAAATGACAGCTACAGAATATCCGCTTTTGGGTATGGCGCTTCGCTCTAAAGAATTCTGTCAGTATGTCAATATAATGGCAGATGTCACCGCCATCTCTAAGAAGTTACAGTAAAGTGTGGAAAAAATATTTCATATATGGGCATTCCTTTATTCTTGCATATAAAAGTAAAAATCTGGTCTAAACCTAAGCTTAAATCTGCGCATTACAAGTCCTATACTAACTAGCCTGTAAAGAAAAAATGTGTATACTTACCTAATCTAAGGGTGCTCCAGTCCAGTCACTTTATCTCCCCAGCAGCTGTCATGTACCTGGTGATGGAGCCTGATATGCAGAGGACGGCCTCTCTTACAACTCTAACTTGGAGCCCCTGATAGAGCTGACAGGAAGCACCAAGATGCAGAGTCGCACGAGTGCCTGGCGGGATCACTGAACCTGGAGCTGGATCGGAGCACTCGGCCGGGCTGTAGAGGTGTCTGTAGGAATCCCAGAGCAGTGGTAGGCAGGTAGCTGGAGTGAGTAGACAACCGGTCCCCACAGGAAGAAGTGCAGGTGCAGCAGAAGGGATGGTGGCACCCTCGAGGCTGAAGAGAAGGCAGGTACAGGCAGGCCGGGTCATACACAAACGGGCACGTCAGGAACAGAGGCTGAAGCGGAAGCGGAATCAGATTACAGGCCGGGTCGTCAGCAGACTGGCAGCGAAGTGGCAGAAGGAGCAGGCAGATGCAGAGTAGAGGACAAGCCGGGGTCGGATGCAGGCAGGAAACAGGAACGTCAGGAAGCAAGCCGGGTCACAACAGGAACAGAAGTCAGGTAGGTAATTGCAGGATACACAGGGAACGTTGTAGAGCAGACAGCACTGAGTCTGGAAACTGACTGAGTTTAAGTAGCCTGTTTGGGTGTCAAAAAGCTGTCACAGGGTGTGTGTGCACCAATGGAATTCTGACAGGGGCAGAGGTAACAGGTCGTCTTCTTCGGCAGCCATCTTGGGTGCTGGCATGCCTTTCCTGACAGCAGCCAGCTTCAGGGGTGTGAAGGGACAGCCGACAATGGATGTAATGCCAAGCCTGTAAGAGTTGGCAGGTGGTCATCACATCCCCCATTTTTCCCTCCTCGTTGGGCACCAAGCAAGGGTCACATGAGAAGTCTACCCCAGAGTAGGTTCTTCTGGGCTATGCTAGGCACTTTATACAGGGTCACTTTACTACACATGGGCTTTACTACACATGGTGTGCCTTTGCTTTGTGCGATCTTCATCAATGCCCTGGGAACAGGCTGAGGCTGCCTTTTGGGAATACTTGACGTTAAGGCGAACCTCTACTGTCCTGAACGTACACCATGTACACTTGCACTGCAACTGTTCTCCAGTTAACTCTCAGTTGCATGTGAGAACGGACACCTTCTCTGTAATCTGCATTTAGTACAGACATGGTGAGCTCTGTCCACATCCACCTGTCCAGTGTTTTCCACTACTACTCCCCAGTAGCGGAGTGCCGCTGTATACTCTGCGCGGGCTCCACGCGTGCACTTTAGCGGTTTTAGATGCCTGGAGGCGGGGTTTCTGAACATGTGACTGCTGTGATTGACTGTTACAGGGCGATCACATGTTCGGAAAGCTTTTCATTAGCCGCCGGTAACTGTGTCGAGAGCGCACAGGACTCACTAGGGGTTCTCCACTTACCGAACCTTTGTCCCATATCTATATATCACAGGACTAGTGGGCCGGACCCAGAGAAGAACCTGCCAAAAAAGACCAAAGAACCAAGAAAGGCATTCACTCCTACTCCATACCCCCCAACATTTTGAGATTAGAATGAGAGACACCTACTAGCAAACGAATGTAGGCATAGGACACATCCCCTGCCACGCCCTTAAAGGGGGGGGTTTAAGTAAATCCACAAGTGCTATTACCACCAC